>ML785953.1:76500-150252 GCA_009831015.1 Picea engelmannii
CAAGCATAGGCTATCACTCTTAACCATACCATGGATTTTTATTATACTTTAATAATATATTATTTAAGTATTAGTTTATTATTGTATTAATACTCTATTAATGTATTATTTAATAATGTATAAATACTTGATTAATAAATTAATGTATTAATTAATAATGTATAAATATATTAATTATAATATATTTAATATATTACAGGAGAATACATTATTATAATGTATTAATGTGCCTATGTATTATTACATATTACATATTGATGTATCGTTACTTTATTAATGTATTACTTTATTAATACATTAACGTATTAATAAATAATGTATAAATATATTAATTATAATATATTTAAACATTATAATTACTAGATAATACATTATTATAATGTATTAATGTTTCTATGTATTATTACATATTACATGTTGATGTATTACTTGAATATTGTATAAATATTTTATTCTTGTATTAATAGTCTAGTGTAATATAATGTAATACTTTAATGTATATTTTAATATTTTAATACCTTTTAATGTATGAATGATTTATTAATGTATTATTGTAATGTATTATTGTAATATATTATTAATGTATTTCTACTCTAATAATAATATTGTATTAATATTTAATTAATGTATTTTATTAGTAACATTAATTAATTAATATATTATTAATTAATAATTTAAGGTAATACATTATATATTAATCTATTGATACTTTAATTTAGATATTATATTAATGTATTAATTAATTATTAACTACTAATATTTAATAATTTATTGTTAATATATTATTTAATTATTGTTTTAATACTTTATTAATATATATATATATATATATATATATATATATATATATATATATATATATATATATATATATATATACTTTATTAATACATAATCTATTATTAATAGATTGTTTTATTAGTGTATTTATATTTTAATAATGTATAAATTCATTAATATATTACTAATAAAGTAATATATTATTATTATTAAATTAATATAATAGTACATTATTATTATTATAGTATTGATATATTAATAAAGCATTATTAATTAATAAATTAATAAAGCATTAAAACGTTAACTTTAAATTAATTATTATAATAATATTTATGTCTATTATTACTTTACTATATAGATTAAATAATGAATTATATATTTTTATTTATTAATGATTTATTATTCCTCCACCATGCATGTAGGTCGTCAATTAACAACAACCACTTTATAAAAATGGTTAATATAAGTTGGCACCATTAATTTGAAAAGATTAAAAATAGTCTCAATCCGCTTATATCAACAAGTTTTATAAAATAATTGTTCCTAATCTAGTTGTTAGTTATGAAAACTAACTATCCTTTGCACATATAACCCTTTAGTTAATCCCTTTGTTGGTTAAAATACGAAGGAAGAAAGAAAACCTCTATAACCATGCGAGACAAGTCATGCGAGACACGTTCCAATTAATTAACTACATCATGAGTAAAACACAGTGAAAAAGTGGTGAGACTGCACATCTATGATTTGTAGCTATCCGAGTACAGGTATATCTTTGATTTTACAATGAGAAAAGTGTTAGAGATAATGCTTATAGCTGTTGTAACTGTGAGTTTCTAGGTTAACTATGAGATAATGCTTACAGCTATTGTAACTGTGAGTTTCTAGGTTAACTATTTTTAGCTAATCAGATCCACTTTCTTAGGATCTAGATTGCTAGGAGTCAGTGATCTGCATGCTATATATGTAACCTCCATTTGTTTATTAAGAAATACAAACTATTCTTTGTGTGTGAATCTTGTACAATGGCTTCCCTCTTGATTTCTAAGTTGGTATCAGAGCTTGGCTGAGCTTAATCCCTCATGAGAATGCCCAGGAAGATGAACTAGTTTAGGAGACGATTCTCTGTACATAAGTAGCATGTTGAATTTCTTCATTTTTTCTGTGTGTTATTTTTGTTTGAAATATCACTGCCCAAATGTACGTTGACTAAATGGTTGGAGAAATAGCTGTGCGCTACATCCGGTAACAAATTCATATCTGTTAAATCATTCAGGAGAAGATCTGCATGCTGAGAAGGAACCGTCATTTACAAGAGAGAAAATCGCTGCCAGATTCAGAGAAAATCACTGCCAGAAATTCAGCCCATGTCAAAAATCATTACCGAGAGGAGGAGGCCGTTTGTTGCATTCGTGAAGCAGATTTAAAGAAAGTCAACCGTGTGAAGGAGCCAAGGGAGGAATCTGCGTGAAGGAGATGAATCTTCATGAAGGAGTTGTGGGAAGAATGCGTTGCCACCTTAGAAAGAAATTTGTTGCATGGTTATTAAATTTAATCATAGAATGCATGGCACTGGCATTATAAATGAGGTTTAAGTCAATGATGTGGTCATACTTCCTATTTTTTATTATTTTGAAGATGATGTAAATTGTGGTTTGATGTTGTGATGAAAGCTCTATTTGGATGAGGAGGCACCCATCTCCAACTATGTGTTGTCTCTTTGAGAGCAACCTATCTTACATCAGATTGGGTTTGTTGTTGTTGTGTCAAATATTTTTTTTTTATTTGAGTGTGCAGATTTGTGAGAATTAAAGAACCAATTAGGGAATAGAGTAGCATCTTTTAAAGCTAGTGGTTCTTGGTGCACTTCGGTGCTATAGGAATACATGACTGGTTTAAATGTCTACAAGTCTACTCAAAACTGGAAGGTCTTCTTGTACTTCGGTGCTCCAAGATAATCAGTTATGGGTTATCATTGTGTTGGTGAGTGTGTGTAAAAAGGTCACTGTGTAAGATTGATTACTGAATGTTTCAGTATCTAGACTATTCTTTGGGGTAGTTTAGAATTGTCAATTCTATAGATATTTCAAAGATGGTCGGAAGCGGTTGTATTTGTGTTGTATGAAGTGGTAGCTCAAAGATGATGGAGAGAAAGAGGGTGTCTAGGAAGTTCAGAGATGGGTGTAACTGCTTATGAGGACTAGTGAGACAGAGATGACAAAATTTGTGTTGTAACCTTTTGTTATGTTTTGTAATTTGTGATTGTGATATTTGTAATGTACGCACTAAGGGGGGGTGTTAGAGATAATGCTTATAGCTGTTGTAACTGTGAGTTTCTAGGTTAACTATGAGATAATGCTTACAGCTGTTGTAACTGTGAGTTTCTAGGTTAACTATTTTTAGCTAATCAGATCCACTTTCTTAGGATCTAGATTGCTAGGAGTCAGTGATCTGCATGCTATATATGTAACCTCCATTTATTTATTAAGCAATACAAACTATTCTTTGTGTGTGAATCTTGTACAATGGCTTCCCTCTAGATTTCTAAGTAAAAGAACAAGAACAATTGTTATGGTTCTCAACGAAAGAACAAGAACAACTGTAAACAACTGTGATGGTTCTCAACGAACATTGGAGCTCATAAATTCAAGAGAAATAAAGGCAAAGAACGAGAACAACTGTGATGGTTCTCAACGACCATTGGAATTCACAAATTCAAGAGAAATAAAGGCAAATTACAGGTGTGGCTTCCGATTAATTATGGTTTTCAGTGAACATTGAAATTGAGAAATTAAAGAAAAATAAAGGAAATTTACGGTAACTATGGTGATCTCAATATGTTCATTGATTATCTCTGCCTAAGAAAGCCAATGCATTACCATACATATTTTTATGTATATGTACATGAATGTTCAAATAGAAAGAAGTGGCATTAGATGCATTCAGTGGTATATATTCTTAAGTATACTATACTCTCTCAAATCATACATTTAATAATAATATATATCATTATGTATTTGAATGTTCAAATAGAAAGAAGTGGCATTTCATGCATTTAGTGGTATATATTCTCAGGTATACTATACCTTATATCTTTTCAAATCAAACATTTTATAATAATATATATCATTAAATGTGGATTTCTTAATTTATATAAGACAAAATGCAAATTCTTATTTATTTCAATTTTTATTACTTAACCTCTAAAATAAATCAATTCACTTTTTTTATTCACATTAAAATTAGTCTTGCATTGGCACTAAAATCCACTTAACATGATTACACTGATTTAAAATGATCTTTTATAAATGAAATGACTCAGAATGATTGCTTTATTTTTTTCTAACAATTATTTTTATTATTAATAATTATGTAAAGGAAAAACAGATACTAAATATTTTAAAAAGCATAACTCTTAACAAATGTCAATTGGAATAGATATAAAATGTCAATTAAATGGTTAAGATTTTATCTTTTAAAATACTACTCAAAATTAGAGATGACTCGGAATGATTGCATTATAATCATAAAATTTTCACCATAATATTAACATATTAATTTACTATTTTAAAATAGTTTAGTAAAAGGATAAAATGGAGTTTTTCCATGGAAATTAAAAACACTATTTTCATTATTACATCATAGGCTTATATATATGTTAAATAGAGTTAAATTAAATAACTATAAATTTTTCACAATAATATTAACTTATTAATTTATTATTTTAAAATAGTTTAGTAAAAAGATAAAATAGAGTTTTTCCATGGGAATCAAAAACACTATGTTATTATTAATTAGATTAAATAAGTTTTTAATTTTAGATGCTCTATATCTATATGGATATGATTAAATAAAAATGAAATATTTTTTATTAAATTTATAAATGAAGAGGTAATAATTTCCTTGTATGTCAAAATCTAGTCGTTAATTATTACATAACATCATTAATATTAATTAAAATAATTACACCTCCTCATCTACTACCTTTAACCTAAAGGACCACCATATCTCCCACTACACCTATTTCTTTGAAAATAACAGTTACCATTTTGCAGGATGGCCTTTCGTTTTTACTTTTGTCAGTGCCGACACTCTATTGGGTCACTGCTGCTTTACTATGTAGGGTTCTTTAATTCCCTCTTCATCTCTCTAGTGGGGTTATTTACTAGCCATTGCGTCCATTTTTTTTTATTAGTTATATGCTTCCTCTCTGGGAAAGTGGTCCAACAGCCATCTCTCCTCCTTGGAAAAGTGGCCCGACAAGAATAGGATAGCATCTCTCCTCCAGGGAACTTGAACCTTAAACCTTAGTAGAGTCTACGGCCCATTTTTTTCACCACTTGGCTGCACTTGTGGTTGCAATTTCCAACCTTTCACCGTAATGATATTTGATTGTGTATAAATTCGATTGCCATTAAAAATTTAATTACAATTTCTGATAGATTGACATGTTCAATCATGCAAATACGTTGTTGTTTTGGCATTTCTGAAAGACCACGAGCACTCGCACTACTGGGTTAGATTACAAGATATCTTTTTGTAGAGTCTATAGGATCCCAGATCTATCTTACACCATATAACTAATTCTTATTATTTTGGTTTTCATCTTCATTTAAATGTTGTATCTATTATTGCCCTGGATGGGGTGACACGAGGCACTCCGGTGACACTATGCTTAGCATTAAGCCCGAGCATAAATGCCGATGGCCGCCACCCACAAGTATGCATTTACGATGGTGGAAGGCCATAGCTGCAGCTATACGACGGAGGAACTCCTCCCTCGTGCAACCATTTACGCCCACAACACACTCAGCATGACAGGGGTTAAGGGCGAACAAGTGACTTCGGCCTCTGGTTATTTGTTTTCTTTTGTGCCCGGACAAAGCAGGACTGCTCCTGCTTCGGCTCTTCTCTTCGCATGGATGCTCTGGTGCAGTCCTGCACCCCTCTCGTCTTGGCTCACTCCCTTCTCGTTGCATTTTGGTAAGGATTTTCCTGGCATTTTTCTTCTTTGTGTGTCGGGACAGAGTCGGTCTGCTCTTGCTCTGTACCTGCAACCACTCTCGTCCAGGCTTATTAGCTTCTCGCTACAACCGCTCTGCACATTCATACATTCCTCGGATACTATGGCTAGAAAGCGAGGCAAGCCTCGCCGTGGCTCGCCCCGGAATGCCCACAAGGCGAAACGACAACGGAAAGAGAAATTGGAACGTGCTCTGACTTTGGCAACCTCCATTCTTCGGAAGAAGGCTCGGGTTGAGAAATTGGCGCTGCTCGCCACCATTGCAGAGTCGGGAGCCGGCTGTAGTAGAGAAGCCACGACATTTAAGTTGGGAGACAGGCAGGAGGCTGGGGCTGAGGACGCGTTTCCCACCTGTTTCGTTGAGGAAGATCCGTTTATGGAGGACCTATCGACTGCAGAGGAGCCCCGTGAGATAGAGGCGACTCATCGGGATGAAAGCAAACCCAATTTGGCTCAGGAAGACGATATCCTTGGTTGCATTGTTGAAGAAATTCCCTGGCCGGGTGACTACAGCCCCACCAGCCATGATATGCAGGCAACCGGAGCAGAGGTGAAAGAAGATAACAAACGCTCAGCGAGGAAGGCTGCAGGGGATGATGAGGAGCAGATGGAGTTCGACGCTGGAATTGGAGCGATAGTGGAATTGAGGAATGTTCCCCTCAATGACATGGGTGGCAGTTTGCATGGCTCTCTCCTCCATGCAGAGCATCTGGCTCTGGTGTTCGAACTCCGAGGCCACATGGTAGACCTGGAGCATAGGGCCCTTCTCATGGGCCAGCGCCTGGACTTGCTCCTCGACGCGTATTCCAATGTTCCAGCTCAGCGAAAGTGCCCCCTATGCGCGCAGGCATTTGCCATCCCGGTTGGGTCCACGTGGCAGACTGGCAAGGGCGACAGGTCACCGGTTACCTAGGTTTTTATGCTTTCTTGGTTCTTAGTCTTATCGTGTTACTGTTTTATGCTCATTTGGACTATAGACATCTATCCTCGTTTCCTCCGGGCAGGACAGATGCTACTTTCTTTCCTGTTTTATCATGCAACTGTTATATGTTGTCCACTTATGCTAGTTTCCGGTAATCGGCAACATTTTTGGTGACTTAGACCTATACCATTGTATATCTTGTCAATTTTTTTCGATAATCTAATATAGCAGGTTCCACTTTTTTATTTTAAAAAAATAAAATTGTATTTATTATTATGATCTCTACATTTTTAATATTTAATTATTTTTGTTATTTTTATTTTAATTGTTTTTTTATTCAAATTTATTCATAAACCCTATTCCTGTATACATATATTTATTTCATATTACTCATTATAAACATTATCTTAATGTATGATAATGTCAAAATCCATAGAACTATTCCAAATCTGGTCCCTAATCTCTTTGAAGGAGAAAGTCAAGATTAACATCATCCTTCCAATAACAATGTATTACCATTAAAACAAAGAAAAAGCATCAACGACCCATTACAATTTTAATAGTAAATTCTTAAAAATTATTAAACTTATTATATTTATTTAATTTTTTTTATTATATATTTATTATTAATAAACATATTTTTGGTTATATTTTTATATTTAAATAAGAAGAAGATTTTAAATTTACTTTTGTTTTAAATTTGTTTTTTTAATAAATATTTATGTTTGCTTTCCATATCCTTCCAATAACAATGTATTACCATTAAAACATTCTTCTCTCTTTGAACGAGAAAGCATCAACTTGACGGATCACAATTTTTTTAATAGTAAATTCTTGAAAATTATTAAACTTATTATGTTTATTTATTTTTTATTATATATTTATTATTAATAAACATAATTTTTGTTATTGTGTTTATTTAGATTTTTTTATTATATATTTACTATTAATAAACATATTTTTGGTTATGTTTTTATATTTAAATAAAATAAAATTTTAAATTTCACTTTTGTCTTCAAAAATTTTTTTTTAATAAATATTTATGTATGCTTTCCATAAAATTGTTTTAAAGTTAATATGTTTCCACTTCCATGTTATTTAATGTGCTTAATTTTGATCTCTAATATATTCATAATAAATCTTGTAAAATTATTCACTTAATATGAAATCCTAAGTTTAACCTTATATTAAACTTTGTAAAATTATTCACTTAATATGAAATTCTAAGTTTAATCCTATATTAAACCTTGTAAAATTATTCACTTAATATGAAATCCTAACTTTAAACCTATATTAAACTCTGTAAAATTATTCATCTAATATGAAATTTTAACTTTAACCTTAATTTGAAATATTAATATTTATTTGAAACCTAATTTTAATTTTGCATATTTATTATATAAGTGATTAAATCCTAACTTTAACCCTAATTTAACATACTAATATTAATCTGAAACCTAATTTTAATTTTTCATATTTATTATATAAGTGATTGATATGGCCGATGGTCATATATCCACCACCTTAATGTTATTGTACGAGTCGAAGAAGTATGAGAGTACAAGCTTTGTGTGTTTTGTAAGTTGCAGAAGTTGTTCAGAAGTAGTTGGAACAGAAGATCGTCTTAGTTATTGTATTCGGTATTAATGCACAATGCCAAATTTTTATCATATCTAAGTATTTTGTGTGTTGACAAATTCTTGTATATTTTTGAGCTTATGCTTTGTTTTGTGAGTTTATGTGTTAAATATTAGCACACTGTGAAGAAATTATTTCATTAAGCATTTTATCACAGCGCATGGTATTTTGAACAGTCTCGCCACTACGCGGTAAAGTCCCGAGGATTTAGTGGCAAAGATTTTCACTGCGTAGTTGTTGTAACTGCATTGTGAAAAGTTGTGTGCACATTGTAGATCTGAGATCTCGTATCAGAGCGAGGTTGATTAGAGTAGGTTGATCTGAGAAAGGTTTATCAAAGTAAGTTTCAAGAGTAACAACTCTGTCATAAGGTGAAATATGGCTTCTACTTCAAATCTAGAACCTCCCACTTTTATAGGAAAGAATTATGAGTTATGGTCATTGACCATGAAGGAACTATTTAAAGGTCAATATGTATGGGAGATAGTCCAGAATGGCTATGTGGAACCATTAGATTAGGAAACATATAATGCTCTCACACAAGCTGAGAATGATGGTTTGAAAGATCAAAGGAAGAAGGATGGAAAAACGATGTTTTAAAGACATCAAGCCATGCATGAGAGAATACTCTCAAGAGTTGCATCAGCAAAGCAAGCCAAGGAGGCATGGGACATATTAAAAACCTCTTATCAAGGTATGGAAAAAGTCAAAACTTCAAAACTACGAATTCTTAGAAGAGATTTTGAAACTCTATCAATGAAAGATACAGATTCAGTAGATTCATTTTAAACCCATGTTATTGGCCTAATAAATCAGATTAAGTCTCATGGAGAAACCATAGAGGATAGAAAGGTTGTTGAGAAGGTACTTAGGTGACTTCTTCCTAAATTTGATACCCTTGTTGTGACTCTGGAAGAGAGTAAAGAACTGAGTTAGTTCAATCTAGATGAACTGCAAGCCTCCTTTATTAATCATGAACACATACTAAATAGATCAAATATGTTATTACAGAATGCATTTTCCATCTAGTTATCTACAAGTTGTGGGAGAGGAAGGGGGAGAAATAACTCTAGAGAAATAGGAAGATGTTTTTTTAGAGGTGGAAACAACAAAAATCCCCAAAATACTCATGGAAGAGGTCAAGGTCAAAATAGCAGTCATAAAGGTAATCATAAATTTGATAAATCAAAGATTCAGTGCCATTACTGTAAAAAGTATGGACAATATGCATGAGTGCAAGAAGAGACAATATAATCAGAACAAGCAAGGTCAAGATCAGTCAAGTACAACAAATACTCCCTCCAATCCTATGTTTATGGGGCGCATTGAAACAATGCCTATAGTCTCACGAGTTCAATGGAATGTTGCTCAAGAAATTTCTTGTGACACATGGTATCTAGATCTAGGCTATAGTAATCACATGACCTGAAACTTAGAGTTGTTTTCCAGTTTGGATAAGTCATTCCAAACTAAAGTTACACTTGGAAAATATATCCAAGTCATTGTCTTAGAAAAAGACAATATTAACATTTTAACCAAACAAAGATAACAAAAACTTGTGCTTCATGTATATTATGTTTCTGGTGTGAAGCATAATTTGATCAACACAGGACAATTGTGAGATAAAGGATACATAATCTATATGGAAGATAATCATTGTATGATCTTATTGCAAGAATTCAGATGAAAAGTAACATAATGTTTCCATTGACATTGAAGCCAGCCAAGAAAAGAAAAACAATGCAAGTTGTCAATGAAGCAAAAGATATGTAGTCTTACACTTCATTTATAGCAGAAAGTGTGCAAAGTTCCAAGGAAGGAAAAAGTAGTGCACGCAATCCTAAGGAAAAATGAGACAGTAGCACAAAGATGCAGAAAGCATTTCAATATGAATTCCATGATGATTCTTGGCTATGGCAGTTCAGATTTGGTCATTTGAACTTAGGAGGTCTGAAGCGGATACACACAAAGGATATGGTAAAAGGCTTGTCATTAATAGAAAAACAAGAAAGAATATGTGAATGTTGTATTCTCGGAAAGAACCATGGAGAATCATTTCGAGTTGGCAAGTCATATAGAGAAAAAGATCCACTAGAAATAGTACATTCAAATATTTGTGGACCAATGCAAACACCATCTATAGGAGGAAGCACATATTTTAGTACATCCATTGATGATTTATCAAGAAAGACATGGATTTATTTCCTAAGTGAAAAAAAGAAGTGGTTATTACATCAAGATCAAGGTTCTAAGAACTAGGAGGTGAATATGTGTCAAGAGAACTTCAAATTTTTTGTAAAGATCATGGCATCTACAAGAAATATATAAAGTAATATATTATTATTATTATTAAATTAATATATTAATAATACATTATTATTAAAGTAATAATATATTAATAAAGTATTATTAATAATACATTATAGTATTAATATATTAATAAAGTATTATTAATTAATACATTAATAAAACATTAAAACATTAATTTTCAATTAATTATTATATGAATATTTTTGTACATTATTACTTATATAATTAATTATATATTTTCATTTATTAATGATCTATTATTCCTTCAACATGCATGTCTATTGTGAAGTAATTGATATAGGTAGGCACTACTAATTTGAAAAAGTTATAGATGAATTTAATCATAATATATCAACCATTTTTATAAAGTGATTATTACTAATATAATTATTAGTTAACAAAACTAGCAAAAGTGCACATATAATCCTTTAATTAATCACTTTGATGGTTGAAATATGGAGGAAGAGGGAACACGTGAATAGCCATCCAAAAAAGTTTGATTAATTAACTACATCATGGGTAAAACAAAGTAAAAGAGTAGTGAGAGTACATATCTATGATTTGCATCCATCCGAAGACAGGTATATATGATTTGTATCCATCCGAAGACAGATATACTGGACTCATCGTCCCCTTGTTGTTTCATAAGTAATGATTTATTACGTTAAACTTACATGATTGATGATCAGATTTTGATGATTCCTTATGATTACTTAATGATGGTATACTGGACTCATCGTCCCCTTGTTGTTTCATAAGTAATGATTTATTATGTTAAACTTACATGATTGATGATCAGACTTTGATGATTCCTTATGATTACTTAATGATGTGTATGAACAATAATGTGATTCAAGTGTTTTATGTTACTTGTGGATGAATGGTACTAATGACATGACATGTATATGCATCACAGTTGATATATATGATATCTTGATTCATGATGATGTTGCATATGTATTGGTTTAAGTGGATTAGCCTGTGACAAGTTGAGACATTGATGATGGACGGGGGAATAATATCCAAAGATAAGGCTCATGCTCCAATGAGGAAGACCACCTTTATCTAGTGTTAAGAAGCCTTGAGGATGGGAAGAGACTTTCAAAATGATCACAAAAGTAAACTGGGATGAAAAGATGAAAAGAAAATAAGTTGTAACTTACCTTTACCTTCCCTAAGGCACTCTTTGATTTTACAGTGAAAACAAAAACAAAAACACTTTCAAAATGATCACAAAAGTAAACTGGGATAAAAAGGTGAAAAGTTGTAACTTACCTTTACCTTCCCTAAGACACTCTTTGATTTTACAGTGAAAACAAAAACAAGAACAATTGTTATGTTTCTCAACGAAAGAACAAGAACAACTGTGATGGTTCTCAACTAACGTAATTCAGAAATTCAAGAGAAATAAAGGCAAAAAAACAAGAACAAGTATGATGGTTCTCATAGAACATTGGAATTCACAATTTCAAGAGAAACAAGCATATGTTGCAAAGCAACTTAGTACCTGTTTATTAAGGAACAAAGCAACTTAGTACCTGTTTATTAAGGAACAGTTTCCTTTATGAACATTGTAAACAGGTGACGCAGTCTATTCAAAGTCGTTTTCAAATTTTGCTTGTAAAAGTAAAAAATCGCATTCTATGTAATAATAATGGAAGCACGTTCTCCATGTAGAATATTCCAATTTCCTTTATTAACATTGTAAACAGGTGACGCAGTCTATTCAAAGTCATTTTCAAATTTTGCTTGTAAAAGTAAAAAATCGCATTCTATGTAATAATAATGGAAGCACATTTTCTGTAGAATATTTCAATAGAAAAATTGGTCTCAGGATACTGTGGTTATATGGGCCTGCATCCCCAGATTTAGAAGGATCCAGGGACTTAAATTCCTTCATTAAAAACTGTTGTGGTTATATGGGCCTGCATCCCCAGATTTAGAAGGATCCAGGGACTTAAATTCCTTCATTAAAAACTATAGGAAGCTACATATATATTTTCAGTTCCTTCTCAAATTTATGAATATTTTCTAAAACTTTATGACTATTTTTTAAAAACTATTTGGCAATGACCATGATCAAGTCTCACCTTTAAAATAACTTTAGAAAGCAAATAAAGGTTTTTGTAAAACGTAATTGAGTTGATTGGAAAAACGTTTCTTGAACTAGTGGTGTGTTGTAGTTTTTGGTAGCAAGCTATGGTGTTCATGCATACCAGAATTTTATATATTGTTTTTTTTTATTATTGCTGGGAATTTTATATATTGTATTTTAAGTATCTTCCCATATTTTATGAGAATGTTTACTAGTTCCACTCTTCTGTTTTCTAATATTGTCCATCGCTAAAATGTCATTCCATGAATATTTTTGGTTTTTCTTGCAGTAAATGAGAACGTGGTTGATTTTACATGGATAAAATTTCTGGAAAAATAATATCATGTAAGTTTGAACAAATATTTCAATAATATTGCATTGTTGTTGATTAAATTCAAGGATACTTGATCATTTGTGTCATAAGCCTAATATTGCATAGTTGTGCATTGTTGTTGATTAAATTCAGGGATACTTGAGCATTTGTGTCGTAAGCCTATGTATGCAATTATGACCAATGGATTAAAGGTTGTAAGGAATACCTCACACCCGACTGTAAGGATTTTGTATCAATATATGTATATAGCGGTAATATATGTATGAACATGTTTATCGATATGAACAACCACATAGAGAAAGAAAAAACAAATATCATTGAAACATGAGTAGAAGACAAAACAAAATCAAAATATAATCGAAAATAGGTGGGTGGCTGGCTCGGTGGATGGGGCTTTAATAGAGAAACTTTATAATAAAGTTTCTCTATTAAAGCGCCCCCCACCCACCCACATATGTGGGTGGGTTGGGAAGGGCTTTAATAGAGAAAGTGGGTGGGGCTTTAATAAAGTTTCTCTATTAAAGCCCCCCACCCACATATGTGGGTGGGTTGGGAGAGGCTTTAATAGAGAAAGTGGGTGGGGCTTTAATAAAGTTTCTCTATTAAAGTCCCACCACCCACATATGTGGGTGGGGGGCTTTAATAGAGAAACTTTATTATAAAGTTTTTCTATTAAAGCCCCACCCACTTTCTCTATTAAAGCCCCTCCACCCACCCACCTTATAAAGTTTCTCTATTAAAGCCCCACCCACCCACATATATATTATAAAGTTTCTCTATTAAAACCCCACCCACTTTCTCTATTAAAGCCCCTTCACCCACCCACCTTATAAAGTTTCTCTATTAAAGCCCCACCCACCCACATATATGGGTGGATGATATGTGGGTGAGTGAGTGAGGGGCTTTAATAGAAAAACTTTAAATATAAACAAACAAAATACAATAATGTACAACAGAGATATGATTTAAATATAGTGAACATATATTCACCATATTTTTCTTATATACAAATGAATACAACTAGGTCAATATACATTCCATTTATTTGTTTCAAACTGAAACACAATAATATGTGCTTTATATGATTCTATAAGCCATAAACTCTTTGATAACAGAAACATCCATATTTTGTTGATATTTAAAAAATATATTTGGCCAATGGTTGTTATTTTTTAGATTTTATGAATGGTCGTAGTACAATTTGACGTCAACGGTGTTCCTGCATGCATTTGGACCACATACCAACCAACCTTTTGGAAGTGCATGTTGTCCATCTGTCTTCAGATGTTCAGCAATATCTTTAAATGTGCATTGCATATGTCATATATCCCTTAAAATGTGCCAGGGTTTCCACGCCCTGCTGGACGTGCCCATCCAGGTCAAGGGTCCGAGGAGTACAAGGAACTCAACATAGATAAAATTTTGTTGGTTCGGGCGGATAAAACGAATAGTCTTGCAACTGGGGGTGGATAAAACAAGTCCTGGTTTTGCTTGATTAATTAAGGTTCATATATGAATGGCCAAATGAAATGAATTCTCGTAGAACGCCAGACTCTTCTTCAACCAGAAACCTTTTGTGCTTTGTCTATGTCATCACACAGGATGGCACCTGTGGTGAGTAATTGCTTCATGTATGATGCAGAGGAGTTGAACCCTTTGGGTAACAACACTTGTCTTAGAAGAGTATCCTCCATGTTGTTCAAATCCTAGAAGGAGTACGTTCAGTTTTATGACTGTGAACCCAAACATCCTGAGGCTCTAGAGGACGAAGAAATGGAGACAACAGGATGAGGCGTTCTCGGTCTTGTTTCAGGGATTCTGAGCTTTTAGGCAAAAATCCCTCTGCATCGATGCTAAAGGTGGGCACGAGGTTCTTGTTTTGAAGGAGATAGGAATTTCAGATGACGTGGGATTCCATCTGGTGGCCTCTCCTCCTCTTGTTATGGAGGGAGACATGCAAAGATAGTCTTTTGAAGATAATACTTTCGACTTTGAGTTCTCTACTGATTTTGACCCTTCTGCAGATTTTCCTTCAAAGATTGAACGAACGCTCAAACCGGGCGGTGTTGCTGTAATTCGTTTCGAATTTTCTGGTGCGATTCATTCATTCATTTTTCAATAATTGTAACATCGTTCATTTTACAGAGAAGGACGAATGTTATCTCGAGATTGTATTAAACAAACGTGTCAATAAGAAAAAATATACAGGAAGCAGGGCTAAATGCTCTATTGTTGCTTGGAACAAGTAGACAATCGACTAGGATGAGGTTCTCATTGAAGAGGAACCCTTGAAACCCTAGATTACTACGAAAAAGAATGTTAAAAACGTTAAATATTTCACCTCCATGGATGATATTGGGAATCGAAGCAAATATGTGTACATGGACGTTGGGGCCTAGTCGTATGGGTCGACCATAGGCGGTTGGTGCCATTCACCATAGAAATTTAGTTCACGCATGTGGATATTGCTCGGAGGGATTACAAAGGTGAGTGTTTGTTCGCATTCCTTCTGAATTTTGACATCTTCATATTAGCAAAGAAAATCTCTTAAGAACTAGTTCTAAGGCTAGATACATTTTAAGGTAAAAACCCTTGCTAAAGAATGGATGACAGAACTACCGGAATTTAACTTATAAATTATTGTCTTAGGATACTTGTCTATGAGTTTTTTCCAAATGGATCCTTGGATAGATGGCTATTCCGAGCCAAGGATTCTATATTGGGAAACTCCTACAACTTCTCCTTAGCTGCAACTCACGGAATTGCACAGGAATAGGATTGTACACTGCGACATCAACGGTGAGAACATCCTACTGGATGTGAACTGTTGTTTTAAAGTATCCAATATCGGGCTGGAAAAGCTCATGGGAAGGGAGCATTTCCATGTTATTACAATGGTCAAAGGTACAAAATTCTACCTTTCTCTAGAGTGGATCACCAATCATCCTATTACTACCAAGGATTATGTTTACAACTATGACATGGTCCCTCTTGGAAATCATAGGAGGAAGAAGAAATCTTGACATGTCAGTTGGAGCTGAATTTTTTTTCTTCCTACAATGAGATTTTCAGGTATATGCTTACTATTGTTTACGCTGGTCTATCTTCCAAATTTCTGCTCTCAAGATAATTGAAAATGCAGTAGTAGTAGCAGTGTTTTTGTTTTGAGAAATGAGACTTCTTGATTCCCTTAAGGGAAATGCATCAAAAGTATATAAACATATAAAATATACCAGCCTCATAATAGCGCAACATATATATCATTTATACAGAAAACAGAGGGAACAGTCAATCTAGAGTCATCATAAATCCATTTCCAATACATTTCCAGATCTGGTGTCTAGTGCTTGGTGTCTGCAAGTCTTGAAGAAGGGAAAATGAGGTTAGTGTTGTCTAATTTTTTTTTTCCATAGAATATATATTGCAAAATCAGAAAATTTGAAAATCTATATCTTAAAATCGGAAAAAGCATTGTAAACCTAACCTCTGTAAAATTTTAAGCAATGTTTCATTGTAAACCTAACCTGTTGTTGTTGTTGTGCAAACTAGTGACAAGTATGATTGAAATGGAAATTGGTTTGAAAGGAAATGGATGCTTTTTATGCAGACTAGTGACAAGACGAAGCCACCAACTTTTGCATGGTTGTGTATGTGGTAATTGAAGCGAAACCAATCTGGGCTTATGGTTCAACAGATGTTTCAACTGAAACATTACGATATGCAATGCTAACATAAAAACTGAAACATTACGATATGCAATGTGTTATCACTCCAAGAAACTCCTTAGGGTTGTAGGCTAAGGATGCTTGGTAACTTCGAAATAAAGATTTTAGGGTGTTTGGGACAATGGGATATTCAATGGTTTGTATAAGAAACAACTCCTCACACATTTAAAGATACAGTGATTTCAGTAAACAATAACCAGATCCAATAATTGAAAGAGAATATGGAGAAAACTATTCTTGATTTGCCAATACTAGTGAAAGTAGGGCCTAATACAAGACAGCAGAGAATCCTCTAATTTCAAGCCTATGAGTTCAACAAAGAGGTAACAGTCTTTATGAACTAGAATAAACTAAAATTAAAGTACAGAGAATGAAAGATGAATAATTCTGGTATTGTAAACGAAAGGAAACTCCACTTTATTTCTGCAAAAAGAGTCTATACAATGGCATGAAAAATGTCTCCCAGTTTGAACCCTTATCTCATATCAAAAGTAGGCCTTTAAATACAGATCCTAAATACATGGATTTGTATTTAATAAAAAACAGTCCAATTCTATCTAAACAACTTTGAAAAATAAAGTCTTAACATTTAAACTTAGAATTCAAACTGTCTTCAACCTCCAAAATTTGCCATCTGCATCCTTAGGCTCCTGGTATATGCAATGTGGTGAAGAATAACAGGACACCTGTCTTGACAGTTGGATCTCCCCAACGTTCATGGTCGATTTTTGAGGAAATGCTTTTGCATGTGGTTGCCAAAATTCTCTCGAACCTCTGATGCTGTGCCCTTTGCATGCGATCTGATAGCTCCTTGATACGCTGGAATTCCTTCAAAACTTGTTTGGAATGAACTGTTTTGTCCCTGGCTTCAAAAAAGACTTTTCCAGCTTTCAACAACGAACTCGTTTAATATTTCACGGGTTAGCTGTTGAAAGTCGCCACTTTCCACAGCTAACGGGTCATAAAATATCGTTTTGCGCTATTGAAAGCCCTGATGGCACTCAAAACGAGTTTTCACCTCCAAAATTTTGATTTCAACAAAACTCAGTGTGTCTCCGATTTCTCACCTTGCATATTAACGGTGACTTGAGCGAGTACCTTCAGATCTGGATGGGATTTTTGCTTTAGTTTTTGTTTCAACCTCCTTATCTGCCTTTTGAGGCGTTTGGCAAGCCACCATAGGGTATTGTAATCTTTGGTGAGTTTTTTCTTCATTTTCTTCTCTTTAACACTTTCCTTAGCCAATCTCTCAAACGTAGCATTGGTTTTGGCGAAGTTATCAGACAACTTATTATACCTTTCCTTAATCACCCGTTCCAAGACCTCTTGCTGAGCTATGACCTCTTTTAGATGCTTGATTTTCTGAGACTTCTTTGATTTGGAGATTTTTGATGTTTCTCTTTGTTCTGTATGATTGAAGGTTTCATAGTTCTGTGCACACTCAGCTGACTGCTCAGGACTCTTGGTGACAGGGCATTGATCTTGCTGCTCTGATTCTGAGTCTGAATAGGGCAAGTTTAATATATTGGTTCATTTCCCTGTACTCTGCTCTATATGACACTATGTGGTTTTCTCTGTGATCTGCTCTGTGGTCTGCTCAAAGTTTAACTTTCTCTTCAACCTGTGGGGCTTCACTCCAGATATTCTGTCCTCTGGAGGTCCTGGTAGGGTCCTTCTTTTTCTTGAACTGCTTTGAGGAGACGATTGTTTCTTTGAACCCTTCCCCTGTTCATTTGCAATCTGGTTCTATGTTTCAAAACCTTCCCAGAATAGGAAATGCTCCTAGCTCCTTCCCTGTCGTTTCAATTCCTCCAGGATAATCAATTTTATGAGGCCGAAGTGACACAGAGTAGTTTTCATGCTCAAGGGTTGAGCTCTAATCTTCTTGCAAACCTTATTCAAACTTTTATGTAGGAAATAAGGAAAATTAAGAGGAGTCTTGCCTGTGAAATGATCTAGGAGTTTGAAGTGATACATCATATAAGTTTATCATACCTACCCTCCGAGGTAATGTACAGTTGGATACCTTTGAACAACTCCTTCCATTCTTCGTCTAGATATGAAACTAGCATACCCTTTTTCCATGCCTTGTGCTTGTACCCCTCTTTCAAATAAACTCTGAAATCCAATTTTTTGGGAGCAGTGGTTTTAAACCAGTTCTGACCGGTTCTTGGTAGGCCTGTTGCTGCAGCAATGGCAACTTCATCTACCACCATTTCCATGGACCCGACGCGAGCCTTGTTTCCATCGAAAGTCTTTTTAAAAGCTTTTGTTGTAGACTGGTGGCAAACAATTTTTAACCTCTCAACGAATTCAATACACCCTGCATTCGAAAAATGCTTCTGGACTTCGGGATGTGTCTATAAAAAGGACAGGCTATCTAGTTCTCTCTTGAGTAGAGCACCACTGCATCTCCTCGCCATACTGTAACTCGAAGATATTGACAATTTGTAACCCCTGCAACTGCTGGTCGAGCCGAGGTTCTGCGCTCTTGAAAGCACTTCGGGTGTCGGCTCTGTTTTGAAACAAATGAAACTTCAACAGACTTCCAGGAACGATGTGTGATATGGAAACCACAATTCGATTTGATGTTTTCAGGCCGGCGGTACCTCCTCTGTACCTGCATCACTGAAAACAAACTTTCCATCCCTAATGCCATGATTGTGGAGCGTGAGTTTCTGAGCCGGATTCGCATCAAAATCCTATTTTGATGTGTTGAATTTGAGTTTCCATCATTACCAACTTTCATCAGCGCATGATTTGGATTTGCCTGACGTGGGATGATCATATCATCATTTGCTTTAAGACGTGGATATCACGCACGTGATTCCCGCTTTCTTCAGCCGACGACCCGTGGAAAACGTCCCTTAGTTGTTGATAGTCTCCACTTTCAACATCGCAAGGCCCTGTGGAAAACCTTGTTAGCTGTGGAAAGTCTCCACTTTCAACAGCGCAAGGCCTCGAAAGAACTGCTCCGTAGCTGTGGAAAGTGTTCACTTTCACCAGTGCACGACCCGCGAAACTGATTCTCGGATTTTTTGAAATTCACCACTTTCAACAGCGCAAAGACTTATGAGAAGCGCTCCTTAGCTGCTGAAAGTCGCCACTTTCCACAGCTAACACTCATCTTTTGGACACACGTTAGCTGTTGAAAGTGAATTATGAAAGTTTTGAAAAGAAGACTTTATGGGTCATATTTTTTCTAAAACAAAAAACCAAAACCTAAGTTTTGTAGCTATAAAAACTCAAAAATGACTTGAGGACACTACCGATAACCATGCTATCCACCACAAAACTCGACCAAAAGGACGGTTTCATTTTGGGAGTTAACACAATGCTAACATAAAATCTTAGCTAACTAATGCTATCTCTGGAGATAGCATTTGTCACCGTAATTTCCTAAGTTAAAATTCGTAGTTTCCTAAGTTTAAAACCCCTTCCCTCCTCCCTAGCCTCGTATGAGGCCAAATAATACCTCAAAACGTTTGATTGGTCAACAAAACAGGCTGAATATCTTATTGGACTTTAAAAAAAAAATGTGATAAATCTTCGAGTGAAAACTTAGGGTAAGGGTAATTTACTAAAAAAATGCATCAGTTTGTGTGTGGAATAATACGAGGGGAGAAAACCGTTTACAATAGTCCCTGTTGTCATAAGGCAGGGACTAATAAAGGCAATTCACAGGTGTAGCTTCCGATTAATTGATGGTTTTCGGTGAACATTGAAATTCAGAAATTCAAGAAAAATAAAGGAAAGTCATACTTAGAAAACTATGGTGATCTCAATATGTCCATTGATTGTCTCTTCCTAGGCACGCCAATGCATGACCATACATTTTTTATATTTTTTATTTTTTTATATTGTATCTGAATGTTCAAATGGAAAGAAGTGGTGTTTGATGCAGTGAGTGGTATATATTCCCAGGTATACTATGCCTTCTCAAATCAAGCATTTAATAATAATATATATCATTAAATGTGGATTTTTTAATTTATATACTACAAAATGCAATTTTTTATTTATTTCAAAAATTATTATTTAATCTATAAAATAAACTAATTTACAATTTGTATTCACATTAAAATTAGTCTTTCAGATGCTTTGAGTCATTCTTTTTTATCTGTTTCTCAGCCACAGCTATAGGATAGTTACTCAGGTCAAGTCAAGGGAGAACTAGCAAACAAAAAAAATAATCTTTTATTAACATTAAAATCCACTTAACATGATTACATTGATTTAAACTGATCTTTTATAAATAAGATGAGTGATCATGTTTTTTACTTAACTTATAAAATAAACTAATTCAATTTTTTATTCACATTAAAATTAATCTTTCATTGACATTAAAATCCACTCAACATTATTATATTTTTTATATATGAGATGACTATAAATAAAAATAAAATATTTTCATTTATGTTTATAAATGAAAGGTTCAGATTTAGAGTAATAATTTATTTGCATGTAAAAAGTTAATAGTTAGTAATTATTAAACATCATTAACATTAACTAAGATAATTACACTTCCTCTTGTACTACGTTCCATATATCCCACCACACTTATTTCTTTGAAAACAACGAGTGCCATTTTGCAGAATGGCTTTTCGTTTTTACTGCTGTCAGTTTGTTTTTTAACTCCTTTCGGTTCTTGAGTGCCAACTCTCTATTGAGTCATTGCTGCTTTACTACTTACGGTTCTTTAATTCTCTTTCTCTCTCCAATGGGGTTATTTACTAATCCATTGCCATCTCCTCATTTTTTATTTTTTTTATCAGTTATCTTCCTCTTTGGGAAAGTGGCTGGACAAAAATAGGATAGCATAGACGTTGTAGGGAACTTGAACCTTACTAGAGTTTAAGGCTAATGTTTTTCCCCACTTGGTTGCACTTTGGGTGGGAGTTTTCAATCTTTCACTGTAATGATATTTGATTGTCTATAAATTCCATTGCCATTAAAAATTTAATTACAATTTATGATATATTGATTTGTTCAATCATGCAAATACATTGTTGTTTTGGAATCTAAGGCTAATGTTTTTCCCCACTTGGTTGCACTTTGAGTGGGAGTTTTCAATCTTTCACTGTAATGATATTTGATTGTCTATAAATTCCATTGCCATTAAAAATTTAATTACAATTTATGATATATTGATTTGTTCAATCATGCAAATACATTGTTGTTTTGGAATCTATGAGATTCAGTAGGATTCTAGATCAATCTTACACAACATAATTAATTCTTATTATCTTGGTTTCCATTTTTATTCAAATTTTGTATCTATTGCAAAGATTTATAAGTTTTCAATATTTTGCTACTTTTGTTTTTGTTGTTTTTATTTTAATGGTTTTCTTTATTCAAATTTATTCATAAATCTTATCTGGTATATAAGGATATTTGTTTCATATTACTCATTATAAACATAATTTTAATGTGTCACACTGTTATAGTCTATGAAAGGGTTCCAAATCTAGTCATTGGTCTCTTTGAAGGCTAAAGTAAAAATCAACATCAACATCATTGCTCCAGTAACAATGTATTACCATTAAAATATTCTTCTCCCCAAAGCATTGACCTTACACATTAGAATTTTCATTAGAATTTTAATAGTAGTTTACTCAAAATTATTAAAATTATTATGTTTCTTTAATTTTTTTAATGATGTATTTATTATTAATAAACATGTTTTTCTTATGTATATTTAAATAAGAGGAAGATTTTAAATTTATATTTAAATAAGAAGAAGATTTTAAATTTCACTTTTATGTTAAAAAAAAATAATAAATATTTATGTTTGCTTTCCATAAAATTGTTTTGAATTTTATTTTTAAATAAATATTTATGTTTTTTTTCTATAAAATTATTTCGAAGTTAATATGTTTCCACTCCCATGTATTTAATGTGCTTAATTTTGATACGCAAATATAATTGATATATTCATATTAAACCTTGTAAAATTATTCACCTAATATGAAATCTTAATTCTAACCTTAATTTTAAATACTAATATTGATCTGAAACCCTATTTTTAATTTTGTTTATTTATTATATAAGTGATTGATATGCTAACTCTAACCCTAATTTGAAATACTAATATTAATCTTTTAATTTTGTATATTTATTATATAATTTTGGTATGTAAATGTAATTGATATATTTATATTAAACCTTGTAAAATTATTTATCTAAAATGAAATCCTAACTCTAACCCTAATTTAAAGTATTAATATTAATCTGAAACTCTAATTTTAATTTTGTTTATTTATTATATAAATAATTCATATCCTAACTCTAACCCTAATTTGAAATACTAATATTAATCTGAAACCATAATTTTAAATTTGTATATTTATTATATAAATGATTGATATGGCATATCTTTATATATCAACCACCTTAATGTTTGTGCTAGTATATGTAATACCAACCACCTTAATGTTTGTGCTAGTCTATGTAATACCATAGATGATAGTGTCGAATTCATATACAAGTGACTTTTATTTTTAAATAAACTTAAAAAAAATTAAAATTGGATTTTGTTTAAACTAAAGGGAAGCTTAGTCCTCCATCACTCTTTCAACACCTAGGCTCTTCTGCCTAAATAACACATAAGCCCAACATCTTATATACACTTGGATCACCAGCCTATAAACATGATTACAATACATAATATAACTATGGCACATCCTTGGGATATTACAGATGACAAGGGGTTGGATATAGATGCATATCCAGATTTGATTGGTTTTTTTAGCTTCTTTGAGGAAGAGGATGTAAACACCTTTGTACATACCTTCCCATTGTATTTTTTCTAATGTAAATATTTTTCTGTAAATATAATAAGTGTTTTACAAAAAAAATATATATATGTTGCACCAATACATACATAGATCTACAATATTAAAAAAAAATGTTTGATTATGTTAAGGCCCTCAAACCTTGCACTAAGACTTGACCTTGCAATTTCATTTCTATGATGACTATATTAGTTTTAAAAATATAGAAAATTAACATTACAAAATTTGGAAACCAATAATGCATAATAACAACACACTCTCTACAATTGTACAAATTATTTTAAGGAAATTTCAACAATTAGTTACTCTAAGAGATACACTAACATGAATATATGAATTATATTTTGAAGGAAAAATGACATCATGTTGTTAGAAAAACTAGAATTTCACATAGTCATATAAACCTTCCATAAATAAAAATTATATATTCTGGAAGCTAATTTGATTCCTACATTTCATCATGTTAGACCATGTTCAAATTAATTGTAAAAGTACCTCATACCATCCCTCCTAGTCAATATATTAGTGTTTCCTCATATTTGCATTACCACTAATATGTCATGAGAGACCATCATTAGATTGTACTCACCCTTGTCCTCTATCTTCAATATACAAATGTGAAATATGATGGTATCATCTCAAAGGAAAAAGTAATTAAAGATCAAGTATAGAGAATGAGCATGGAATTTCCTCTATAAATAATGCTAATGATATGGGTGTCCAACATGAAGGAAAACCATCAAATATAAAACCATATCAACACTCTTATTACCAAGAAATTTGGCAAGAAATATAAAATCTATGTCAACATTACCAAGGAAGAAAATCAAATCCATAAATCAAGGCATCGTTGAACAATTATGCGATGTGATATAATAAAATATCAACAAGTAAAACAAAGTGGATAAACTATGTAACAATAAGTACAACAAAGTGGATAGACTACGTAACAATTGATGGAATCAAATGATCAACGAAAGATATCAAAGTTTGACACTGAAAAGAGTTGAATATGGATGGCTCATATATCCATTGGTTGAACACAAGATAAATCTCCATGGATGAAACATATAACTATAACGAATACACCACTTGAATGCAAGATGTATCCTAATGTACCACAACAAGTCTAACGGAATAACATTCTATAGAATATGATAAATGATGGATTAGAGGACATCACTTAGTGACTTTTATTTTTAGTTTCGTGCTTGAATATAAATTAGACTAAGTGACTTTTATTTTTAGTTTCATGTTTGAATATAAATTAGACTTTCTCTTCTTTTATGATAAATTTATATTTTGTTTAACTTAAAGCATTTAAGCATTTTTTTGTGTGATAAACTTAAGACATTGTCTTCAACAATAAACTTGGGATTGGTTATATTTTAAATCTAATTAATGTATTGGATGGTCTGAAATACATATTCTTTTTATCATAATTATCTAAATTCAAAATTCCATATAATTAGAAAATATTTTTCAAATTACTTAAAAAAAAGTTTTTTTTGAAAAATTGGAAAAATACATTAAAAATCGAAAGCCTTGATTGTATTATGCAAGGCACAATTTTAATATGATCAAGATTTATAACACGATCTTCCTCACTTAAGATGGTATCATTTACTACCTTGTTAAGTTTTGCTTGATTGTGCAAGGAATAATTATAATAATAATGCATATAAGGAATGTTTTACATTCCAAAGTTTTTATATATTTATGGTTAATATAAACTACTCTTATAAAATGGTAAACCATTATTATTAATTATTAGTCTCTACCTTAAGGCAGTAGAGACTATTGTAAACGACTTTAATTTTTTTTATTAGTTTTGCAAGTACATCAAAGTATTTAGCCTAAAGTTTTAAGCCATATTCTACTTAAACCTCTTAAATACTTAAGACACATTTTTTTAACCAATTAAAGAATTTGAGTTCTTATTTGGCCTCATATAGAGGCCAAGGACAACCTTTTGCAAGATGTTTTGTTTGAAACATAGGGAATGCATGATATATTTACATTACATTATCATGAGGTAGATTAAATGATATATTTACATTACATTATCATGAGGTAGATTAAATGATATATTTACATTACATTATCATGTGGTAGATTAAATGATATATTTACATTACATTATCATGAGGTAGATTAAATGATATATTTACATTACATTATCATGAGGTAGATTAATGCTAGTATTGAGGTTAGCATTAAATCAAAGACACATTTTTTTAACCAATTAAAGAATTTGAGGTCTTATTTGGCCTCATATAGAGGCCAAGGACAACCTTTTACGAGATGTTTTGTTTGAAACATAGGGAATGCATGATATATTTACATTACATTATCATGAGGTAGATTAAATGATATATTTACATTACATTATCATGAGGTAGATTAATGCTACTATTGAGGTTAGCATTAAATAAAAACTATTGAGGTTAGCATTAAATCAAAACATTAAATGTTTGTGTTATTATAGTCAATTACCCTTTGTTAAGTTATGGCAAAGCCCTTTGTTACGTGTCCAACAGTGAAGGCAGAATCCCATGCATAATTCGTGTCCACTAGGGGAGGCTGAATCCCATGCAGAATTCACCGATCAAACTTCTTATTTAGATCCATCAGTGAAGGCACAATCCCATGCATAATTCATGTCCACCAGGGGAGGCTGAATCCCATGCAGAATTCACCGATCAAACTTCTTACTTATTACCTCCTAAGCCATATTCACCGATCAAAACTTATTATTTATCTGCTAATCCATATTCTAGTCATGCCCCTTACTAGCGTTCCAAATCATATGACCGACAGAGGAAAATCATTGGGATTTTAACAAACTAATGAATCCATTAGTTCTCGTCCCTGAGCCATCGGTGAAAAAGGCTTTTCCTCAAATATTTGAGGACATTCTTGTGTATTTCCTGTGTTTTATCTCCTTTGATTTATGTCTCCTACCTGTCTGTTATTGAGTTTGATCCTCGCAAATGGATTTTCCTCAAATCTTTGAGGACATTCTTGTGTTGAGTTTGATCCTGGAAAATGACTTTTCCTCAAATCTTTGAGGACATTATTTTTGAGGACATTATTTTGTCTGTCCTCTGTGTTATTTCCTTTGATTTATGTCTCTTGTCTATTTGTTATTGAGTTTGATCCTGGAAAACTTACGATGGAGGAAGGCTAGTTTGTGCACGTCTCTTTAGTGTTATCAATTCCCCATCTTATTTTCCCGTGATTTCTTTGTAATAACAAATCAACACACCTTATTCGCCTGTGATTCACCATGTTTGTGAAAAAAATTATTCACTGTGTTTGTGATAAAATTTATTCACTATGCCAAAAGAGAAATGCCAATACCATAACTAACCTAGATTTCCTGCTGCCCAACCGTCAATGTCCACCATCAAACAATCAAACACTCCATTCTTGTGTACTCGTTGTCTTTTCAACACGCCTTGCCCATGCCATCATCCCATCTCCCTGAACTGCTATATCTAACTTGCCTGAACTGAACCTCTCCACTGGAATGAGATTTCATGTAGTTTCCTTCCTCCCTCCCCTGTTGATAATTTTCCGTTTGAAATCTCATTGGAGACCCCATTCCTGGGTTACCTAGTAATGTCCATGCTGCAAGACCCATGGTAATATCCAGGTTGCAAGTAATCCCCATCCATGGTGTTCCCTAGTAATGTCTAGGCTGCAAGGAAGACACATCCATGTCCTAGGGGCAATGGATGGTGGGAAAAACTATTTGGGACCCGAGCCAATAGCTAAAGCATTGACTGCCTAATTCTCCAATTCTTGGAGAATTGTAGCGCGCCCTCGACTTCATCATCTTGTAGCAGCAGAAAAAGGAGTCCACGAGCATAGAATACATCTAATAATAAATTCTTTGTTCCAAAACCTACACAAGAAGACCGCCAAGATAGAGTAGGCGGGAAATAATGTGCAGGTGCAGCTACTCAATCACTACTTTGCTCGGGCGCAAGCGAGACCAACTCATAGAGTAATTATAAGCTTACCTATTTCTTTAAGATTCTCGAGATATAGAAAGAATGAACCAGTTACGCGATACACAACCTTCTATTACTGAATTTACCAGTTCAAGACCAGGTTCACGTAGGACAAGTTGAAAATAGAGCAAACAGACCAAGGTTCATTATGACAAATATGCAGTCACCCGAGGAAGGGGATGAAGCTAGAATAGTGCCCTACTGAGACCTGTACAATGTTGGTCGGGATTGAAACATCAAAATACAGCGTGATCCATGCACCTCTCCTGCAAAAGAAACCTGTGGCACCGGGTTACAAAATCTTTTTTCTTCGAGTCAAATATGTTGTATCAACCACCAGATTCAGGAATCATGTTGAAATGTTAACTATGGCTATGGACCAACTAGCTTTGCATCTGTCTCTATAGATGAAAATGAAGGATAAATACATAACTAAGTGCATGAGATGAGTGAGGCATGTGGCATGTCGGGTCTATTTTCCACGTGTTGAAAAGTGGTGTGTCTCCAAAACCTTTATTTTATGTTCCAATCTAGCTTTTTCAAGCATAGAGGATTCAAGGAGTGGATTCATGCATATGTTATTATTTGTCATAATACGATATTGGAGATCGATGAACATCAAAATAATTCATAAAAAAATTTCTTTGTTTAAGTTGTGTGTGATGTTTTCAATACGAAACTTGTTTGGGCTACAAGATTGAATAGGTGCAACCTCACTGTGGAATCGAGAACTTCTGCGGGAATGCATACTTCAACGTAATGGAAGTTTTTTTTAGTTCGACGTTGAGTTTACAGGGAAAAAAGCTAACTTGAGTGAAATGGATGAACTTTTATGTGCACTAGCTATATTCATATTCATAGATTGAAACCGTGCAAATGGTCAATGATATCAAATTTTTTTATTAAATCGTTGCATTCATTAATTGTAACCAATGGACATATACTCAATAATATATCCCATAAGATTAATAAATCATCTAACTAAGATTAATAAATCATCTAACTGAAATCATCGATTGTATATTGTTGTTAAGTATCTAGAAGAGATGCGTTCATGGATTATATACAATGGACATATATTCAATAATATATCCAGTAAGATTAATAAATAATCTAACTGAAATAACATATATGGTATGGAACTTTATTTAATATCAAATGTTGTTAGGTAATATCTCCTGGGTTTCTTTCTCTTCCATGTCACCATCACAATTACTCACCTGTACTTATGAAAAAGCTTACACCACTCACTTGTTTACCTATGCAAAAGCTTATATTATTGAAATTCTTCTGTTGACAAACCTAGCTTTCTACCTACCTTTTTGGCAAGGACTTGTTGCTCAACAACTCCCCTTGTTATTAATAACATACATTACCTATTACCTTGTTACATTCTATTATATTCTATTATATGGTAGAAGGCATGATTATAATGCTTCTGCAAGTAAAAGATGTTGATATTCCATGTCTCTAATTATCTTATGTAAAGCATCATTATAATGATGATACATATAAAGGATGTTGACATTGAAGTCTTTGTGTAGTTATTATTGGAGATGTGCAATAGTCCTTGTATGTCTGGAAAACATAAGTGCTTTTTAGAAATGGTAGGAAATGTTTCTCTTTGGTATTGTCTATCAATTTCCTAAGTCCCCGACAAAAGTGACTCGACAACTTATTATTTCCCTTTAATGTAATGGAACATGACAAGTCATACTTTGTCAAAGAATATTCTTGAGCTCATTCTTATGCGAAAGAAATTGATATATTGAGATTAATGTAAATGTTCATTCTTTTCATTTTTATAAGAGTTACATTAAGATTAGTTTACTTTGATTGTTTTTACTAATATATTTCATATATTTAACTAGTTGAATGATAAAGTTTTAAAATAAATAAATATATAATAATACATTTATAAGTATAAATAATGACCAAATTTTACAAAATTAAATTTTCTCATTTTTAAATTAAATTTTCTCATTTTTTCACGTCAAGTAAATTTAAATTCATAAAATGCATAATTGGATATCTCCAAAATGCTACTACTTATTTAAAAAGTGTTGAATTTTCTGATCATGTACCTTCTCAAATGTATCTTCTACCTATCGGATCATACTCAAATCTTATACAAGCATACCCCTTTCACTGGCCCTTAACTGCTTTTTGATATCACATCAATAAAGAATTATGTTGAACAACTTCAAGTGAACTAATTGAAGGAGGAGGGGGTGAATTTCCCACAGTTGCAGCTATATGAACACACACACAAACACCAGAACACCAAGACACAATAGCTACAACTCTAAAACTTGATCCTTTCATTGATTCTCAAGCGATAGTTAAATACACAAAACTTTCTAGTAATAAGACTCACAAAGACACCTCATGCAAAACAAACTCAAACTCTACTAGACTCTAAAATTAAGAATTTCCTAAAATAGCTAATGCATAACTAACTGGAACTCTTCTATAGTCTAAAATCAAAACTTTCCAAAAACTGTTGCGCGAGTAATTATTTTCTAACACTCCCCATGAATTACTACCGCTAAATGCTTTAGTGTTTACAAAACCTAAATTATGTATATGAAACTCAAACACATATTTTTTCAATGGATTTGTAATCATATCAACCAATTGGTCTTTTGATCTACAAGATTGCAGGTAGATTTCTCCATTGTTTACAAGTTCTCTGATAAAATGATATCTAGTATTAATATGATTTCTTTTCTAGTGGAAAACAACATTCTTTGACAGAGCTATTGCTGAGTTATTGTCGCAATACACTGGAGTTGGTCCTTCTTTTCCTTTTAGAAGATCACCCAATACTCTATGTAACCAAATTGCTTGACATGTTGCTACTGTGGCTGCTATATACTCAACTTCGGCTAGTGAAATTTTCACAATGGGATGCTTCTTGGATGCCCATGAAATCACACCTCAAGCAAGATGGAACACATATCCTCAAGTACTCTTCATGTCATCAAGAATACCTACAAAAACACTATCAATATATCCTACCAAAAAATCATTACTAGTGCTGGAATATAATATGCCATATAATGTTTTTCCAATGATATATTTCATAATCATTTTTCCAACTTGCCAATGTGAATCTTTTGGAGACTCCATAAACCTGGAAATCAAACTAACACCATACATAATTCCTGCCCTAGTAGATGTGACATACATAAGACTGCCAATCGATATCTTGAATAGAGTTGGATCTACATTGTATCCCACATCCTCTTTACTAAGATTTGTCCCTGCTACAATTGGAGTTTGTGTTGTCTTGCAATTCATCATCCTGGACCTCTTCAACACATCCATGGCATACCTTGTCTGAAAAGAAAAAATTCTTGAATCTGATTGAAGAACTTTAATACCAAGGAAGTATCTCATTAACCCCAAATCATTCATTTCAAATTCCTATTTCATAGTTTCTTTAAACTCGTCCACTGACAAATTTCCTGTGAATATCATATCATCAAAATAAAATAAAATAATCAATCTTTGAGCTTGCTTATTCACCTTTGTATACAATGTGGGCTCATTGTTGCTTCCGCTGAAACCTATACTGATCAAATATGAATCATTTTTGCAATACCAAGATCTAGGATCTTTCTTAATCCCATAAAGAGATTTCTTCAATCTATAAACTTTATCTTCATGCCCTTCAATCACATATCCTAGTGGTTGTTCCACATATACTTCTTCTTCCAAAATACCATTCACGAATGTTGACTTGACATCCATTTGATAAACTTTCCACCTGTTTTTTGTTGCTATGGCTAAGAAAAATCTTGTTAATATTTTTGGTGTAACTATAGAAGATATTCTTGTATATGTGTTTTAGTCAAACCTTTAAAAGGTTATTATAATTATATTTTACAATCTTGTAAAACATAAATTATTATATTATTGGTATTTTCCTTATTATGGGTTAGTTAGGTCAAGATTCATGTCTCTTCATTAGACATTGTTGTGTATAAATAGAGGATAGGTTCCTCTCATTTGGACACACACTCACACACATCTCTTGTGCATCTTGGAGCACATAAGAAGGTACAGGGAAAAAGTATTGGAGACTAATTCTTTTGGTGTTTTGGTCTTGGTCTTTCTTGGAGAGATATAGCACATCATTGTATTGGTTGAAGGAATCTATATTGAGGATTTTGGTTGTTGGGAATTCTCACCCACGAGGGTTTCCCAGGATAATATTTGTGCTCTATTGTATCTATGATTGTCTATATTTCAGTGATCTTACTACAGTTTCTATTCGATTAAGTAATTGTAATTGTGTAACTAGAAATTTAAAATTTCAACATGGTATCGGAGCAGGCTTGAATAGAAGCCAGTTGCAGATCTAGAATCCTAGAAGGGAGTCGTTTTAAGTCTATATATAGTTTCTAGACAAAACAAGACCATCAGAAGGCATGATGACTACTGGAACAAATATCGATGAGAATCTATACGGAGATGATAACTTCAGGGCCTGGAAGTATAGAGTAACCCTCCTTCTTAACGAACATGAACTAGATAAGTTCATTATAGAATAGGTTCAAGAACCTCAAGGAGATGAAGCTAAGGAAAAATATAATAAGGACATGGTGAGATCAAAAATTATTATTGCAAACTATATTAAGGACCACCTTATCCATCATATATCATCATTATCTTGTCCAAAGAAAATGATGGACACCTTAAATCGCTTGTTTGAGGGAAGAAACATAAATCGAAGAAAGACTCTGAGATATTAGTTGAAGAATGTGAAAATGAAGAACTCGGAAACCATCCAATCTTATTTCTCAAGAGTGAATCAAATCAAGCGGTAGATAGAAGCCATTGGTGAATCAGTAGAAGGATAAGAGATGGTGATGACTACCTTGAATGGCCTCCCAAGGTCATGGGATGCATTCATCCAAGGAATTTGTTCAAGAAAGAAGCTTCCCAAGTTCAATAGGCTTTGGGAATATTGTAACCAGGAAGAATCTAGGACAAATGCAAGAGAAGAAAATATGGCAAATGAAGATCAAGCCCCATCCGCCCACACCAGGAAAGGATAGAACAAGAAGGAGCATTCTTTATCTAAGAAGTTAACATGGATCAAAGAGATAACTCAAATATCAGATGTTAATTTTTTCAAGAATTGGGACACTGTAACATCCCCAGCCACCAACAGGCTAGGCAATGCCACTACTCAGACAATTCACTTGGTTCTGATACCAAACTAGAGTATCCCCAACCAACACAGAGACTGGGTAATGCCACCATTGTGGAATATAAACTTATATAATATATTCATTTTAATTGAATTAAAACACTTAATCACAATAATCATAGAATTATTGTTACCATACATAATCAATGGAATTAACAGTAGTTCATATACGCAATGGAATACATGATAACATTCAAGCATCACAGATATGCATAACATATAAATTAAGAACAGACTGATACTTATATTTTCAATTGGAGTAACACTACCAACTATGTGCAGACCTTCCATAAACCTCCCAACCATAGACCATGTTGCTCATCACGCTCAGCAGTGGGTCACCCCGGAACTGAGACTAAGCTCTACCCAGGGAAAGGGATTCCTAGACTAGGTTGAGGTTATAGGAAACTGCATAGTGAAACTGAAAATATTCTCTATAGGATCCTTCTTACACCCACTACTCACAGACTCTCATTCCCCACATGCATGTTGCACCTGGGAGTATACACCTTCACTGTTACACAGTCCATCGGCTGCTTCACCTCCCTCTCAGGGTCTCAGTAATAGGCCGAATCAGGAATTCTCAGAGATCTGTAGCTAGTGTTGGACTCTCTCTAGGAGAAAACCACTTCCCAGCAAACTCTCTCACTTGGATATAGTTTCTCATAGGCTTGACACCCTGCCTCTTCTACCACGATCCTGACAACCCACTTCTTCAACCAATTTCAACTCAATTCCTGCAAGGTGAGCATAACAACAACAATAATAGAAATTCAGTTAACTCAAGATGACAGCAGCAATAGGAATTTGGGTATGGACATCAAAAAATGACAATAGTCCACACTAAGACACAACACGGTTCATACATTTACAGGGTGCTCGAACTTCACAGGAGACATGGCTCAGTCCACGAGTTTTCCACTAGTTTCAGGGTGTGACAAGGAATCAACACAGAGTTTGATCGCAGAGCTAACGGAATTCATGAAGGATGGGGAATGGAAAAGCGACTCAGGTTGAGGATGGAAGAATGACCCATGAACAACCTTCCCATGAGAGTTTCCTTCACTGTGTGAGGGTATACATAGGCAGACGCAGAGGCAAAACAATTCAGACGTCCCCAAACCTAGAGAACTCAGGCGGAGGATGACATAATGGTCGAACAAACCCAACATGATTTGACTCTTTGGTTTTAACTACATGAGCCTAGGTCGACACCTGTTTCCTTGGAGATACATGCTCTCCATTTAGAATACACTACCTTTATGGGAACTTAGGACAAGACTCAACATGTCCACATTAGCCTTCAGGAAATAATAATAAATTATTATCACCTTTTGAGGTAATCCCCCTATCTTAGGCCCTAGGAACACACACTTAGCCTCCTCCCTTACCCAAACTTGTGGAATCTTAGTCCCCCATCACTCTTTATTAGTGGTTGGTCTGCACACAGTGATGTTTATATTTTATTAATGATCTGCATAATTACATATATAAAATCAGGCTCCTGGCCTTTAACACCTAGGCTCTCTAACCTAATCACCAAATAATCCTCCTAGATTATTATAACTCGACTCACCAACCTATAGAACATGTTTAAAATACATAATATAACTGGGCTCATCCTTCGGGTTATTACAATCCCCTCCCCTTATTTTTTCACTGTCCTCGGTGCAACTCTTTACACAACATCAACACGATTTACAAAATCTTCAAAAAGATTAGAGTATTCTACTCGTATAGCATTCTCATGCTCCCATGTCGCGTCCTTAGGACTGTACCAGGTCCATTGGACCTTTACAAGCCCTATGGCTCAATTTCGGAGTTGTTTTCTCTTCTGGTCCAATATGTGCACCAGATGCACTTGCAAGATGCCTTCTTGCTCCACCTAAATCACATTCCAATCAATCACATGATTAGGATCAGGTATACATTTCTTAAGAAATGAAACATGAAACACATTATGTATAGTAATGGATGTAGGTAATGAAAGCATATATGAAATCTATATATATGTATATACAGGCAATTCTAATAACATTATAACCTGCATACAAGATACACAACATACAATAATAGAGAATTGTACTTATCTTTTGATTGATAAGACCTTCCACGTCAACATGGTCCAGACCAAGGTACCAAACCTTAAAAACACTCCAACCAATGGTCTCTCCTTCCCTACATGCATGTCCCACCCCAAGAGTGTGTGCATTCACTATCACACAGTCCATCGACTGTTACACCTCCCTTTCCTTAGGCTTCAGCAACAGGTCGTCTCGAGAACTCTCAAACCACTATGACTCCTGGAGTTTTAACTGCCCTCAGAGGTCTCCCATCAGCATCTTCCCTGAGCTACTCTTTGTAGTCAACATTATAACTTTAATCAACATCATCTCATTTGCATCGCCCACATGCAGTTATCATGAGGATACATAACATAATTCATTTAGGAACTCAAACTTAGTTCAAAAAGGAATTCAAATTTTTCTCCAAAACATGAAATTCCATTTCATAATTCATCTTGGTTTTTTCCATATTAAGATTGCAACCTTCCTTGTGGTTTTCCACAAGCACCAAATTGCATACCATTTTCCTATAAGGCTTCATCTTGCATACTGCCAACAATTGTCAGTATTTCCTGTACATCATAATTCAATTGCAATATGTACAGAACCATATGCAGTGAATTTAGAATTTCCTGCATCCAACAATTCAATCATAATTACCAAACAATTTAATAAAATATAATGACTCATCATTCTATGCATATGAATGTTCACAGTAATATCTGTAAGTTTATTACTTCTTTTTCTGCACAAGAAAATTTCATGTAGTCAATGCTCATGTGACTACTTGACTTGCAAATTTCTTGTTGCAATGTCTAACACCTCCCTGAAATGTCCTCAACTTCATGAGTTAACAAAATTTCAATTGTTAGTAACAATTATTTCCATGCAATAATATATATGCATGTATTTACAAAAACTCATTCATCCATTGCATTTAGTACATAATTATGTCACTTATTATGCATGAGTGCAATTCTCAATGCATAATTAATTAGTGCACTTTGCATTGAATTACACAATGCTCTTTATCTCAGTCATGTATCTCACCATCCATGAGTTGGAATTCTGGCCAATGTGTTTACAGTGGACACATTCTCCACACACTTCCTATTGTCTTCCCAATTAATTAGATGCCTTTTTTTTTTGAACTGAACACTACACCAAGAATATAATTTTGTGTTGTTCATTAGTGTTATAAAAAAGATTGCACTCCAAGTTTTATTTAAAGGTAGGAAGATTTTGGTACATGTGTGGCTCATAACATTTCCCTATCTGTACCTTGCCATATCCAACCATGTCCTAGTCTCATACATGACTAGCTTGTTGGCATTCATTCCTATAACTAGTTCTTATCTTTAAACTATTTGGTTGTTACCCCACAACCAAATTAACATGACATTCTACTATGTCAATGTGTGGATTCAGAAGCTAAAAAGATTTGAATTAATATAGGCCTCCAGCCTTTACCACATCAAGTGGTATGAATTCAATAATATAATCACGTGATTTTATAAAATAACTCATAATAACAGACTATTCTAAGTTCACCAGCATGTTATATGCATATCCAAGCATGTACATATGCAAAATTACACATCCATATTGATGCAAACCACCCCCTTCTGTCTTTCGGGCTGCACGACCTCCGGTTCTAGGATATTTCAAGCTTTTGAGTTGAATTGACTATTTGGGTTCATGATTGAACCCAAAAAAATTATACACTGGCCCCCTTTTCTCCAAAGGCGCAGGTCTTGTGATACCCACGAACTATGTTTTCGCACTTATGAAACGTCAAGTTTCAGGCACTAGCTCCTTTTTCATTAGCCCCTTCCTTCATATGGCTTTGGGTTGTGACCTCACAAAAATATGTGATTGCGGGCGCGGAGAAGAGTGGTTTTAGGCTAACCCTCTTTTCGCTCGACAATTCACCTCCATCTACCACGCATCACTTTGTTAAAACCCTGGTATAAATTGCGGCCCGCTCTCAAATTTTTCACATTTGAGCAAATTCTGGCCCCACAATTCTTCCCGACCGTCGATCTCTCACTTTCGGTGATGATCTGTGATCAACGACTGCTATCTATCCTCCTTTCATGTCTTTCACGCACCTTCCTAGACCTCCATGATCTTTTGGCACTTACCTCTATTCCAAACCAACGACTAGGATTGATTCCATCTTTTCAGTATTCGGGAGTTTCAACTCTCAACTCTCGCTCCCTCCTCAGTAGATATATTCCGAAGTGGAAGATCTGCTGACACCTATCACTACATATGTGCAGCTATAGTTTCCTTCGCGAATCCCGCCTTCGGTAGTTTCAGTTCTCAACCTCTCGTTTCTTCCGGAGAGATTTCTCCAAAATGGATGATCGTCTGCCATGCATCCTTCTAAATCGATGACTCTGCTCCCACTTCGGGACTTTAGTCTCCTCAACCAGATCAACGGTCCTTCAGCTCCCTCCTCGATCAACGATCGAAATCTTCTTCGGGACTTTGGCACTTTCGCCCTTTTCTTTCCACTGGAGTGCTCTATACCCAGAGTTCTATATCTGGTTCCACACGTCCACTTTCAAATAAATGGTTGTCCAACAGAGTGAGTCTTCATCCTCCACGTGTCTCCTCGCAGAACAACAATCCACATTCCTTCCTTCGGATCAACGACCCTTAGAATTTTTTGGCTTTGGCACTTCAGGACATTCTGAAACACAACTTCACAAAAAACCTGGAGTAGGATTCTCCGAAGTTCACGATCTCATGACACATGTTCAACCAAGATCAACGACTCCCAGCTACTTCGACTATTCAGGATTCGACGATTTCAAATTTCAAGCTAAACTCTCAAAGCGATTTCTCTCGAGCCTCTAGTCTGCTGGCACATATCCCCTGGTGATCAACGACCAATATTTACTTCGGTTGTTTCTCATCCTCCTGGTCCACAAAATTACAAAGTTTTGAATCTTACACCACATGTCCTCCTTGACAATGGATGGTCCCAAATCACTTCGGGACTTTAGCAAGTCCACTCTCCCCTTTTCCTTGGCTCCTCCCTAGAGGTGATCTTGGGTGGTGACCTCATGCAAACATGCTATTGCGGGCATTACAAAAGGTGGTTTGAGACCAAATTATTTTTCGTCCTGTAATTTACCTTGAGCCTCCACGCATCCTTTCTCCAAAACTGTGATTTGGATTGTGGCCTTCCCTCGACTTCGTAAAGATCAAGCACCTTCTATCCTCGCAATGTGAGGTGACTGTCGATCTCATGATCTTGACGGTGCTTCTAAACAGATGACTGATATCTACCTCCAACAGTTCATATCTCTGTTGACTTAGAATATTTTCTAATTATTCAAAGGCTTCGACCTTTTCTCCTCCTTCAATTCCGTCTATCGGTTCTCTTCTGCACTTATGAAAATCATTTTCCCTTCTGAGCTTGATACTTAGAGAATTTCGATTTCCCACGCACTCCTTGCGTTTCTGGGATTTCTTCAAACTCATATCCAAAGTATTTCTTGAAAATAAATTCTTCTCTCCCTCATAGCATTCCTCTTGCTCGATGCACACCTTACAAAGCTCCTCTTTACATAGTGTTCTATAACTATGTCTCTCTCTAAAATCAACACAGAGTTGTTCCCGTGCACTCCTTTCACTTTTGCTGATGAAGATCAATGTTATATTTTCTGATCTTATGAGCCGAAACAGACTATGTCATCGCACTCCTTGTGGACTATTTGCACACCTTGCACAAGATCAAATGAAGAGAAACGATTGAAAATTATTTGTTACTTCACCAGTTCACACATTAATATTTGGTCCAACACCACTTCTATCGTGGTTTTATGATACCGTTACTCCTCCTAAGCTTCTTAATATGCTCAAGGTAACGTCTTGGCACTCAGGAACGTTCTGAGGTTCGAAATTGGTCCCTCTAGACACAATTTCCACATGAAACATTGGGTCCAATGACCACTTATCCAACCCATCCAAGATGAGCATTGAAACCTTAGGTCAGAACTTGAGTTTTGTCCATTTCAACAACAACTCCTTCTGAAACTCTTGCTTCAGTTTCCACTAACATGGCCCATCCAAGATCAGTGTTGGAACCATGTCTCTGATACCAATTTGTAACATCCGCAGCCACCAACAGGTTAGGAAATGCTACCTACAAAACCTTAACTTAGCCTTTAAATATCTGATACCATTTTGTAACATCCCTAGCCATCAACAAGACTGGGCATTGCCACTACTCTTGCAGCTCTACTTCTCTATTATGATTTGCGACAGCTCTAGCCTTAAACTACTAGGCTATGCCACACATAGATACTTGTGGAAAGGCATACACATCCATATAAAAATAGAATGACTATTCTACATATATATAACATAATAATGCAGAAATAATAGTAAGCCTACACATGCAGCATATACAACATACACAGGAAATACTCATTAATTACAACATATGTACCATTACACAACATGTAAATGAACATAAAAGTGATACTTATTTTTTATTAGAAGACCACCAATTGCGTGCAGACCTTCCACGAACCTCCCAGCCATAGACCACGCTACTCATCACACTCAGTAGTGGGTCACCCCTGAGCTGGGACTAAGCTCCACCCAAGGAAAGGGAATCCTACACTAGGTTGAGGTTACAGGAAAACTGCACAATGCAACCAGAACGATTCTCTCCAGGAGCCTTCTTACACCCACTACTCATGGACTCTCATTCCCCGCATGCATGTTCCACCTGGGAGTATACACCTTAACAAGCACACTCCATCAGTGTTTCACCTCCCTCTCTTGGTCTCAGTAACAGGTCAGATCAGGAATTCTCAGAGCTCTGTAGCTAGTGTTGGACTCTCTCTAGGAGAAAACCACTTCCCATCAAACTCTCTCACCTGGAGAGAAATTCTCATAGGCCTCAAAACCTGCCTCTTCATCCATGGGCTTGACAACCCGTTTATTCATCACACTCCTCGACTCAGCTCCATCCAACTGAGCACAACAACAATGGTTCATCACTCATTCACACGGGGATGAAAGTAGCAACAGCAGATTGGCATGGCACCGCAGGTGGCAACAATCCACGCTAAAACATGACACAGCTAAGGAGATTACTCAGGTGTCGTGTTCCTCAGAAGACATAGAACAATTCATGGATTTCGGGTCTCAGGTGTGTGTGTGTGAATATTGCAAAGGTTGAATATAGATTAGATGGTGGATCAGTCCACTGGTTTTTCCCACTAGTTTCAAGGTCTGCGACCAGGAAACAATGCAGAGGTCAAAATGTAGAGGTCTGACGAAATTCACAGGACACACAGGTTGACATTTCCCTTCCCCTGGGTTTCTCATATGTGTGAGGTTATGTCGAGGGAAGACACCGAGCCCAAATAGTTCATACGCCCCCAATCCCCGCAAACTCGGGCAGAGGATGACAGAATGACAGAACGACCCCCAACACGGATGACTCATCAGTTTTAACTTCATGCGCCTAGGTCGACACTTGTCTGCCTGGTGCCACATGAGTTCCACTTAGCACATGTTCCCTTTACAGGAACTTAGGACAACACTCAACATGTCCTCCTTAACCTTCAAAAAATAATAATAAATTATTGTCCCCTTTAGAGGTAAGCCCCCTAGATTAGCCCCTAGGCCCACACACTTAGCCTCCTCCCTTACCCAACCCTATGGAAGTTTATTCCCCCATCACTCTTTCTTCATGGTTGGTCGACACACAACAATGTTTATATTTTATTAATGATCTGCATAATTACATATGCAAAAATCAGGCTCTCCGGCCTAAATAACACATAATCCCACCATCTTATATACACTTGGCTCACCAGCCTATAAACATGATTACAATACATAATATAACTGGGGGCATGTCCTTGGGGTATTACAGATGACAACAGGTTGGATATACATGCATATCCAGATTTGATTGCTTTTTTAGTTTCTTTGAGGAAGAGGATGTAAACACCTTTGTACATACCCTCCCGTTGTATTTTTTCTAATGTAAATATTTTTCTGTATATATAATAACTGTTTTACAAAAAAAAAATTATATGTTGCACCAATACATACATAGATCTACAATATTAAAAAAAATGTTTGATTATGTTAAGGCCCTGAAACCTTGCACTAAGACTTGACCTTGCAATTTCATTTCTATGATGACTATATTACTTTTAAAAATATAGAAAATTAACATTACAAAATTTGGAAACCAATGATGCATAATAACAACGCAGTCTCTACAATTGTACAAATTATTTTAAGGAAATTTCAACAATTAGTTACTCTAAGAGATACACTAATATGAATATATGAATTATATTTTGAAGGAAAAGTGACATCATGTTGTTAGAAAAACTAGAATTTCACATAGTCATATAAACCTTCCATAAATAAAAATTATATATTCTGGAAGCTAATTTGATTCCTACATTTCATCATGTTACACCATGTTCAGATTAATTGTAAAAGTACCTCATACCATCCCTCCTAGTCAATATATTGGTTTTTCCTCATATTTGCATTACCACTAACATGTTATGAGAGACTATCATTAGATTGTACTCACCCTTGTGTTCTATCTTCAATATACAAATGTCAAATATGATGGTATCATCTCAAAGGAAAAAGTAATTAAAGGTAAAGTATAGAGAATAAATATGGCATTTCCTCTATAAATAATGCTAATGATATGGGTGTCTAACATGAAGGAAAACCATCAAATATAAAACCATATCAACACTCTCATTACCAAGAAATCTGGCAAGAAATATAAAATCTATGTCAACATTACCAAGGAAGAAAATCAAATCCATAAATTAGGGCATCGTTGAACAATTATGCGATTTGATATAATAAAATATCAACAAGTAAAACAAAGTGGATAAACTATGTAACAATAAGTACAACAAAGTGGATAGACTACGTACCAATGTGGATAGACTACGTAGCAATGGATGGAATCAAATGATCAACGAAAGATATCAAAGTTTGACACTCAAAAGAGTTGAATATGGATGGCTCATATATCCATTGGTTGAACACAAGATAAATCTCCATGGATGAAACATATAACTATAACGAATACACCACTTGAATGCAAGATGTATCCTAATGTACCACAACAAGTCTAACGGAATAACATTCTATATAATATGATAAATGATGGGTTAGAGGACATCACTTAGTGACTTTTATTTTTAGTTTCGTGCTTGAATATAAATTAGACTGAGTGACTTTTATTTTTAGTTTCATGTTTGAATATAAATTAGACTTTTTCTTCTTTTATGATAAATTTATATTTTGTTTAACTTAAAGCATTTAAGCATTTTTTTTTATAAACTTAAGACATTGTCTTCACCAATAAACTTGGGATTGGTTATATTTTAAATCTAATTAATATGTTGGATGGTCTGAAATACATATTCATTTTATCTTAATTATCTAAATTCAAAATTTCATATAGTTAAAAAATATTTTTCAAAATACTTAAAAAAACAGTTTTTTGAAAAATTAAAAAAATACATTAAAAATCGAAGGGTTGATTGTATTATGCAAGGCACAATTTTAATATGATCAAGATTTATAACACGATCTTCCTCACTTAAGATGGTATCATTTACTACCTTGTTAAGTTCTGCTTGGATTGTGCAAGGAATAATTATAATAGTAATGCATATAAGGAATGTTTTACATTCCAAAGTCTTTATATATTTCTGGTTGAATATAAACCACTCTTATAAAATGGTAAACTATTATTATTAATTATTAGTCCCTACCTAGGCAGCAGGGACTATTGTAAGCCACTTCAATTCTTTTTATTAGTTTCACAGGTACATCAAAGTATTTAGCCTAAAGTTTTAAGCCATATTCGACTCAACACTTTTTCTGGACCTCTTAAATACTTAAGACACATTTTTTTAACCAATTGAAGAATTTGAGGTCTTATTTGGCCTCATATAGAGGCCAAGGACAACTTTTGCGAGATGTTCTGTTTGAAACATAGAGAATGCAGGATATATTTACATTACATTATCATGAGGTAGATTAATGCTACTATTGAGGTTAGCATTAAATCAAAAACTATTGAGGTTAGTATTAAATCAAAACATTAAATGTTCAAAAACTATTGAGATTAGCATTAAATCAAAACATTAGCATTAAATGAAAAACTATTGAGGTTACCATTAAATCAAAACATTAAATGTTTGTGTGATTATAGTCAATTACCCTTTGTTAAGTTATGGCAAAGCCCTTTGTTACGTGCTCAATAGTGAAGGCAGAATCCCATGCATAATTCGTGTCCACTAGGGGAGGCTGAATACCATGCAGAATTCACCGATCAAACTTCTTATTTAGATCCAACAGTGAAGGCACAATCCCATGCATAATTCATGTCCACCAGGGGAGGCTGAATCCCATGCAGAATTCACCGATCAAACTTCTTATTTATTACCTCCTAAGCCATATTCACCGATCAAAACTTATTATTTATCTGCTAATCCATATTCTAGTCATGCCCCTTACTAGCGTTCCAAATCATATGACCGACAGAGGAAACTCACTAGGATTTTAACGAACTAATGAATCCATTAGTTCTGGTCCCTGAGCCATCGGTGAAAAAGGCTTTTCCTCAAATATTTGAGGACATTCTTGTGTATTTCCTGTGTGTTATCTCCTTTGATTTATGTCTCCTGCCTGTCTGTTATTGAGTTTGATCCTCGCAAATGGATTTTCCTCAAATCTTTGAGGACATTCTTGTGTTGAGTTTGATCCTGGAAAATGACTTTTCCTCAAATCTTTGAGGACATTATTTTTGAGGACATTATTTTGTCTGTCCTCTGTGTTATTTCCTTTGATTTATGTCTCTTGTCTATTTGTTATTGAGTTTGATCCTGGAAAACTTACGATGGAGGAAGGCTAGTTTGTGCACGTCTCTTTAGTGTTATCAATTCCCCATCTTATTTTCCCGTGATTTCTTTGTAATAACAAATCAACACACCTTATTCGCCTGTGATTCACCATGTTTGTGAAAAAAATTATTCACTGTGTTTGTGATAAAATTTATTCACTATGCCAAAAGAGAAATGCCAATACCATAACTAACCTAGATTTCCTGCTGCCCAACCGTCAATGTCCACCATCAAACAATCAAACACTCCATTCTTGTGTACTCGTTGTCTTTTCAACACGCCTTGCCCATGCCATCATCCCATCTCCCTGAACTGCTATATCTAACTTGCCTGAACTGAACCTCTCCACTGGAATGAGATTTCATGTAGTTTCCTTCCTCCCTCCCCTGTTGATAATTTTCCGTTTGAAATCTCATTGGAGACCCCATTCCTGGGTTACCTAGTAATGTCCATGCTGCAAGACCCATGGTAATATCCAGGTTGCAAGTAATCCCCATCCATGGTGTTCCCTAGTAATGTCTAGGCTGCAAGGAAGACACATCCATGTCCTAGGGGCAATGGATGGTGGGAAAAACTATTTGGGACCCGAGCCAATAGCTAAAGCATTGACTGCCTAATTCTCCAATTCTTGGAGAATTGTAGCGCGCCCTCGACTTCATCATCTTGTAGCAGCAGAAAAAGGAGTCCACGAGCATAGAATACATCTAATAATAAATTCTTTGTTCCAAAACCTACACAAGAAGACCGCCAAGATAGAGTAGGCGGGAAATAATGTGCAGGTGCAGCTACTCAATCACTACTTTGCTCGGGCGCAAGCGAGACCAACTCATAGAGTAATTATAAGCTTACCTATTTCTTTAAGATTCTCGAGATATAGAAAGAATGAACCAGTTACGCGATACACAACCTTCTATTACTGAATTTACCAGTTCAAGACCAGGTTCACGTAGGACAAGTTGAAAATAGAGCAAACAGACCAAGGTTCATTATGACAAATATGCAGTCACCCGAGGAAGGGGATGAAGCTAGAATAGTGCCCTACTGAGACCTGTACAATGTTGGTCGGGATTGAAACATCAAAATACAGCGTGATCCATGCACCTCTCCTGCAAAAGAAACCTGTGGCACCGGGTTACAAAATCTTTTTTCTTCGAGTCAAATATGTTGTATCAACCACCAGATTCAGGAATCATGTTGAAATGTTAACTATGGCTATGGACCAACTAGCTTTGCATCTGTCTCTATAGATGAAAATGAAGGATAAATACATAACTAAGTGCATGAGATGAGTGAGGCATGTGGCATGTCGGGTCTATTTTCCACGTGTTGAAAAGTGGTGTGTCTCCAAAACCTTTATTTTATGTTCCAATCTAGCTTTTTCAAGCATAGAGGATTCAAGGAGTGGATTCATGCATATGTTATTATTTGTCATAATACGATATTGGAGATCGATGAGCATCAAAATAATTCATAAAATATCTTTCTTTGTTTAAGTTGTGTGTGATGTTTTCAATACGAAACTTGTTTGGGCTACAAGATTGAATAGGTGCAACCTCACTGTGGAATCGAGAACTTCTGCAGGAATGCATACTCCAACGTAATGGAAGTTTTTTTTAGTTCGACGTTCAGTTTACAGGAAAAAAAAGTTAACTTGAGTGAAATGGATGAACTTTTATGTGCACTAGCGATATTCATATTCATAGATTGAAACCGTGCAAATGGTCAATGATATCAAAAAAAAATTATTAAATCGTGCATTCATTAATTGTAACCAATGGACATATACTCAATAATATATCCAATAAGATTAATAAATCATCTAACTGAAATCATCGATTGTATTTAACTTTAATATCAATTGTTGTTTAAAAGTATCTAGAAGAGATGCGTTCATGGATTATATACAATGGACATATATTCAATAATATATCTAGTAAGATTAATAAATAATCTAACTGAAATAACTGAAATCATAGATGGTATGGAACTTTATTTAATATCAAATGTTGTTAGGTAATATCTCCTGGGATTTTTTCTCTTCCATGTCACGATCACAACTACTCGCCTTTACCTATGAAAAAGCTTACACCACTCACTTGTTTACCTATGCTACCTATGCAAAAGCTTATACCATTGAAATTCCTCGCAGGCCTAGCTTCCTACCTACCTTTTTGGCAAGGACTTGTTGCTCAACAACTCCCCTTGTTATAAATATCATGCATTACCTATTACCTTGTTACATTCTATAATATGGTAGAAGGCATGATTATAATGCTTCTGCAAATAAAAGATGTTGATATTCCATGTCTCTAATTATCTTATGTAAAGCATCATTATAATGCTGATACATATAAAGGATGTTGACATTGAAGTCTTTGTGTAGTTATTATTGGAGATGTGCAACAGTCCTTGTATGTCTGGAAAACATAAGTGCTTTTTAGAAATGGTAGGAAATGTTTCTCTTTGGTATTGTCTATCAATTTCCAAAGTCCTCGACAAAAGTGACTCGTATGGAAAACATAAGTGCTTTTTAGAAATGGTAGGAAATGTTTCTCTTTGGTATTGTCTATCAATTTCCTAAGTCCTCGACAAAAGTGACTCGACAACTTGTTATTTCCCTTTAATGTAATGGAACATGAAAAGTCATACTTTGTCAAAGTGACTCAACAACTTGTTATTTCCCTTTAATGTAATGGAACATGACAAGTCATACTTTGTCAAAGAATATTCTTTAGCACTTTCTTATGCCAAAGCAATTGATATATTGAGATTAATGTAAATGTTCATTCTTTTCATTTTTATAAGAGTTACATTAAGATTAGTTTACTTTGATTGTTTTTACTAATATATTTCATATATTTAATTGGATGAATAATAAAGTTTTAAAATAAATAAATATATAATAATACATTTATAAGTATAATTAATGACCAAATTTTATAAAATTAAATTTTCTCATTTTTTCATGTCAAGTAAATTTAAATTCTTCTAAAATTTATAAAATGCATAATTGGATATCTCCAAAATACTATTGCTTATTAAAAAGGTGTTGAATTTTCTAATCATGTACCTTCTCAAATGTATATTCTACCTATCGGATCATACTCAAATCTTATACAAGCATACCCCTTTCACTGGCCCTTAACTGCTTTTTGATATCACATCAATAAAGAATTATGTTGAACAACTTCAAGTGGACTAATTGAAGGAGGAGGGGGTGAATTTCCCACAGTTGCAGCTGTATGAACACACACACAACACTAGAACACCATGACAATAGCTACAACTCTAAAACTGGATCCTTTCATTGATTCTCAAGCGATAGTTAAATACACAAAACTTTCTAGCAATAAGACTCACAAAGACAACTCATGCAAAACAAACTCAAAATCTACTAGACTCTAAAATTAAGAATTTCCTAAAATAGATAATGCATAACTAATTGGAACTCTTCTATAGTCTAAAATCAAAACTTTCCAAAAACTGTTGCGCAAGTAATTATTTTCTAACACTCCCCCTGAATTACTACCGCTAAATGCTTTAGAGTTTACAAAACCTAAATTATGTATATGAAACTCGAACACAATTTTTTTCAATGGCTTTGTAATCATGTCAACCAATTGGTCTTTTCATCTACAAGATTGCAGGTAGATTTCTCCATTGTTTACAAGTTCTCTGATAAAATGATATCTAGTATTAATATGATTTATTTTCTGGTGGAAAAAATCATTCTTTGACAGAGCTATTGCTGAGTTATTGTCGCAATACACTGGAGCTGGTCCTTCTTTTCCTTTTAGAAGATCACCCAATACTCTACGTAACCAAATTGCTTAACATGTTGCTACTGTGGTTGCTATATACTCAACTTCGGCTAGTGAAATTTTCACAATGGGATGCTTCTTGGATTCCCATGAAATCACACCTCAACCAATATGGAACACATATCCTCAAGTACTCTTCATGTCATCAAGACTACCTGCAAAAACACTATCAATATATCCTACCAAAAAATCATTACTAGTGCTGGAATATAATATGCCATATCATGTTTTTCCAACGATATATTTCATAATCATTTTTCCAACTTGCCAATGTGAATCTTTTGGAGACTCCATAAACCTGGAAATCAAACTGACATCATACATAATTCCTGCCCTAGTAGATGTGAGATACATAAGACTGTCAATCAATATCTTTAATAGAGTTGGATCTACATTGTATCCCACATCCTCTTTACTAAGATTTGTCCCTGCTGCAATTGGAGTTTGTGTTGTCTTGCAATTCATCATCCTGGACCTCTTCAACACATCCATGGCATACCTTGTCTGAAAAGAAAAAATTCTTAAATCTGATAGAAGAACTTTAATACCAAGGAAGTATCTCATTAACCCCAAATCATTCATTTCAAATTCCTATTTCATAGTTTCTTTAAACTCGTCCACTGACAAATTTCCTGTGAATATCATATCATCAAAATAAAATAAAATAATCAATCTTTGAGCTTGCTTATTCACCTTTGTATACAATGTGGGCTCATTGTTGCTTCCGCTGAAACCTATACTGATCAAATATGAATCATTTTTGCAATACCAAGATCTAGGATCTTTCTTAATCCCATAAAGAGATTTCTTCAATCTATAAACTTTATCTTCATGCCCTTCAATCACATATCCTAGTGGTTGTTCCACATATACTTCTTCTTCCAAAATACCATTCACGAATGTTGACTTGACATCCATTTGATAAACTTTCCACCTGTTTTTTGTTGCTATGGCTAAGAAAAATCTTGTTAATATTTTTGGTGTAACTATAGAAGATATTCTTGTATATGTGTTTTAGTCAAACCTTTAAAAGGTTATTATAATTATATTTTACAATCTTGTAAAACATAAATTATTATATTATTGGTATTTTCCTTATTATGGGTTAGTTAGGTCAAGATTCATGTCTCTTCATTAGACATTGTTGTGTATAAATAGAGGATAGGTTCCTCTCATTTGGACACACACTCACACACATCTCTTGTGCATCTTGGAGCACATAAGAAGGTACAGGGAAAAAGTATTGGAGACTAATTCTTTTGGTGTTTTGGTCTTGGTCTTTCTTGGAGAGATATAGCACATCATTGTATTGGTTGAAGGAATCTATATTGAGGATTTTGGTTGTTGGGAATTCTCACCCACGAGGGTTTCCCAGGATAATATTTGTGCTCTATTGTATCTATGATTGTCTATATTTCAGTGATCTTACTACAGTTTCTATTCGATTAAGTAATTGTAATTGTGTAACTAGAAATTTAAAATTTCAACATGGTATCGGAGCAGGCTTGAATAGAAGCCAGTTGCAGATCTAGAATCCTAGAAGGGAGTCGTTTTAAGTCTATATATAGTTTCTAGACAAAACAAGACCATCAGAAGGCATGATGACTACTGGAACAAATATCGATGAGAATCTATACGGAGATGATAACTTCAGGGCCTGGAAGTATAGAGTAACCCTCCTTCTTAACGAACATGAACTAGATAAGTTCATTATAGAATAGGTTCAAGAACCTCAAGGAGATGAAGCTAAGGAAAAATATAATAAGGACATGGTGAGATCAAAAATTATTATTGCAAACTATATTAAGGACCACCTTATCCATCATATATCATCATTATCTTGTCCAAAGAAAATGATGGACACCTTAAATCGCTTGTTTGAGGGAAGAAACATAAATCGAAGAAAGACTCTGAGATATTAGTTGAAGAATGTGAAAATGAAGAACTCGGAAACCATCCAATCTTATTTCTCAAGAGTGAATCAAATCAAGCGGTAGATAGAAGCCATTGGTGAATCAGTAGAAGGATAAGAGATGGTGATGACTACCTTGAATGGCCTCCCAAGGTCATGGGATGCATTCATCCAAGGAATTTGTTCAAGAAAGAAGCTTCCCAAGTTCAATAGGCTTTGGGAATATTGTAACCAGGAAGAATCTAGGACAAATGCAAGAGAAGAAAATATGGCAAATGAAGATCAAGCCCCATCCGCCCACACCAGGAAAGGATAGAACAAGAAGGAGCATTCTTTATCTAAGAAGTTAACATGGATCAAAGAGATAACTCAAATATCAGATGTTAATTTTTTCAAGAATTGGGACACTGTAACATCCCCAGCCACCAACAGGCTAGGCAATGCCACTACTCAGACAATTCACTTGGTTCTGATACCAAACTAGAGTATCCCCAACCAACACAGAGACTGGGTAATGCCACCATTGTGGAATATAAACTTATATAATATATTCATTTTAATTGAATTAAAACACTTAATCACAATAATCATAGAATTATTGTTACCATACATAATCAATGGAATTAACAGTAGTTCATATACGCAATGGAATACATGATAACATTCAAGCATCACAGATATGCATAACATATAAATTAAGAACAGACTGATACTTATATTTTCAATTGGAGTAACACTACCAACTATGTGCAGACCTTCCATAAACCTCCCAACCATAGACCATGTTGCTCATCACGCTCAGCAGTGGGTCACCCCGGAACTGAGACTAAGCTCTACCCAGGGAAAGGGATTCCTAGACTAGGTTGAGGTTATAGGAAACTGCATAGTGAAACTGAAAATATTCTCTATAGGATCCTTCTTACACCCACTACTCACAGACTCTCATTCCCCACATGCATGTTGCACCTGGGAGTATACACCTTCACTGTTACACAGTCCATCGGCTGCTTCACCTCCCTCTCAGGGTCTCAGTAATAGGCCGAATCAGGAATTCTCAGAGATCTGTAGCTAGTGTTGGACTCTCTCTAGGAGAAAACCACTTCCCAGCAAACTCTCTCACTTGGATATAGTTTCTCATAGGCTTGACACCCTGCCTCTTCTACCACGATCCTGACAACCCACTTCTTCAACCAATTTCAACTCAATTCCTGCAAGGTGAGCATAACAACAACAATAATAGAAATTCAGTTAACTCAAGATGACAGCAGCAATAGGAATTTGGGTATGGACATCAAAAAATGACAATAGTCCACACTAAGACACAACACGGTTCATACATTTACAGGGTGCTCGAACTTCACAGGAGACATGGCTCAGTCCACGAGTTTTCCACTAGTTTCAGGGTGTGACAAGGAATCAACACAGAGTTTGATCGCAGAGCTAACGGAATTCATGAAGGATGGGGAATGGAAAAGCGACTCAGGTTGAGGATGGAAGAATGACCCATGAACAACCTTCCCATGAGAGTTTCCTTCACTGTGTGAGGGTATACATAGGCAGACGCAGAGGCAAAACAATTCAGACGTCCCCAAACCTAGAGAACTCAGGCGGAGGATGACATAATGGTCGAACAAACCCAACATGATTTGACTCTTTGGTTTTAACTACATGAGCCTAGGTCGACACCTGTTTCCTTGGAGATACATGCTCTCCATTTAGAATACACTACCTTTATGGGAACTTAGGACAAGACTCAACATGTCCACATTAGCCTTCAGGAAATAATAATAAATTATTATCACCTTTTGAGGTAATCCCCCTATCTTAGGCCCTAGGAACACACACTTAGCCTCCTCCCTTACCCAAACTTGTGGAATCTTAGTCCCCCATCACTCTTTATTAGTGGTTGGTCTGCACACAGTGATGTTTATATTTTATTAATGATCTGCATAATTACATATATAAAATCAGGCTCCTGGCCTTTAACACCTAGGCTCTCTAACCTAATCACCAAATAATCCTCCTAGATTATTATAACTCGACTCACCAACCTATAGAACATGTTTAAAATACATAATATAACTGGGCTCATCCTTCGGGTTATTACAATCCCCTCCCCTTATTTTTTCACTGTCCTCGGTGCAACTCTTTACACAACATCAACACGATTTACAAAATCTTCAAAAAGATTAGAGTATTCTACTCGTATAGCATTCTCATGCTCCCATGTCGCGTCCTTAGGACTGTACCAGGTCCATTGGACCTTTACAAGCCCTATGGCTCAATTTCGGAGTTGTTTTCTCTTCTGGTCCAATATGTGCACCAGATGCACTTGCAAGATGCCTTCTTGCTCCACCTAAATCACATTCCAATCAATCACATGATTAGGATCAGGTATACATTTCTTAAGAAATGAAACATGAAACACATTATGTATAGTAATGGATGTAGGTAATGAAAGCATATATGAAATCTATATATATGTATATACAGGCAATTCTAATAACATTATAACCTGCATACAAGATACACAACATACAATAATAGAGAATTGTACTTATCTTTTGATTGATAAGACCTTCCACGTCAACATGGTCCAGACCAAGGTACCAAACCTTAAAAACACTCCAACCAATGGTCTCTCCTTCCCTACATGCATGTCCCACCCCAAGAGTGTGTGCATTCACTATCACACAGTCCATCGACTGTTACACCTCCCTTTCCTTAGGCTTCAGCAACAGGTCGTCTCGAGAACTCTCAAACCACTATGACTCCTGGAGTTTTAACTGCCCTCAGAGGTCTCCCATCAGCATCTTCCCTGAGCTACTCTTTGTAGTCAACATTATAACTTTAATCAACATCATCTCATTTGCATCGCCCACATGCAGTTATCATGAGGATACATAACATAATTCATTTAGGAACTCAAACTTAGTTCAAAAAGGAATTCAAATTTTTCTCCAAAACATGAAATTCCATTTCATAATTCATCTTGGTTTTTTCCATATTAAGATTGCAACCTTCCTTGTGGTTTTCCACAAGCACCAAATTGCATACCATTTTCCTATAAGGCTTCATCTTGCATACTGCCAACAATTGTCAGTATTTCCTGTACATCATAATTCAATTGCAATATGTACAGAACCATATGCAGTGAATTTAGAATTTCCTGCATCCAACAATTCAATCATAATTACCAAACAATTTAATAAAATATAATGACTCATCATTCTATGCATATGAATGTTCACAGTAATATCTGTAAGTTTATTACTTCTTTTTCTGCACAAGAAAATTTCATGTAGTCAATGCTCATGTGACTACTTGACTTGCAAATTTCTTGTTGCAATGTCTAACACCTCCCTGAAATGTCCTCAACTTCATGAGTTAACAAAATTTCAATTGTTAGTAACAATTATTTCCATGCAATAATATATATGCATGTATTTACAAAAACTCATTCATCCATTGCATTTAGTACATAATTATGTCACTTATTATGCATGAGTGCAATTCTCAATGCATAATTAATTAGTGCACTTTGCATTGAATTACACAATGCTCTTTATCTCAGTCATGTATCTCACCATCCATGAGTTGGAATTCTGGCCAATGTGTTTACAGTGGACACATTCTCCACACACTTCCTATTGTCTTCCCAATTAATTAGATTCCTTTTTTTTTCGAACTGAACACTACACCAAGAATATAATTTTGTGTTGTTCATTAGTGTTAGAAAAAAGCTTGCACTCCAAGTTTTATTTAAAGGTAGGAAGATTTTAGTACATGTGTGGCTCATAACATTTCCCTATCTGTACCTTGCCATATCCAACCATGTCCTGGTCTCATACATGACTAGCTTGTTGGCATTCATTCCTATAACCAGTTCTTATCTTTAAATTATTTGGTTGTTACCCCACAACCAAATTAACATGACATTCTACTATGTCAATGTGTGCATTCAGAAGCTAAAAAGATTTGAATTAATATAGGCCTCCAGCCTTTACCACATCAAGTGATATGAATTCAATAATATAATCACGTTATTTTATAAAATAACTCTTACTGAGGAAATTTTTACCTAAATTTCCTCTCAGCAATTATGTAAAAAGAGTAATAAAAACTCATACCTGGATGACTGCCATTAATAAATTTTATACTACCTGAAAGTCTGATAGCAGTAGAAGCTTTCATGCTTCTTTTATCAAACTTACAACCATCACTTCAGCTCTCTGTTTCTTCACTCGTTATGCAACAACATCACCAACAACACTTGCAAACATGCAGGCATTCTTTCCTCTGGCTGACTCAACAAGTCGTAACATACTTGCTGCCACAGAGATTGCAACAACTTCCTTCTCCCTATACAACTTTTCCTTTATAAACCCATAAGTTTTCAATTCTTCTTGGATTCCTGAATCTTCTTGTGCTCTCACTGTGATCACTATGCATGATTGTTCCTGCCCTGAGCACTTTCGACGCAGTGCCCCCACCTTAGCGGGGTCTGTTGACCTCTCGATCAAAGGACATTTCAATATTCTAAGTCGAATTGACTATTCGGGCTCGTGATTGAATCCAAAACAATTATACATAGGTCCCCTTTCCTTCTGTGTGTAGGTCCTAACAGAATTGTCAGCTTATTCCTACGTGCTTCCAAAACTCCAAGTTTCAGACATTACCCCTTTTTTCATTAGCCCTTTCCTTCATATGACTCTGGGATATGACCTCATGAAAAACTATGATTGCGGGCATGGTCAAGAGTGGTTTTAAGCCAACCTACATTTTTCCCCTCAACTCACCTTTAGCTGACACGCATTAATTTGTTAAACCCGTGGTATAAATTGCGGCCCGCTCTCATATTTTCAACATACGAGCAAGTTTTGGCCCCTCAATCCATCTCGTTCGTCGATCTCCAATCACTTGGAAATGATCTGCGATCAACGGTTTCTATCTATCTCCCCTTTTCTACCTTCTTTCCTCCTTCCACACGTGATCCCAGATATACATGATTTGTCGGCACGTAGCTCCCTTCCAAATCAATGACTATGGTTGATTCTGGCTCTCCCACCCTCGATATTTTCAACTCTCAACTATATTATTTTCTCCGTATGAAAATCTTCTAGAGTGGAAGATCTAGTGACACCTTTCCTCAAAAATTAGACGGTTCTGATGAACTCTCGCTCTTCGACCTTTAGGAGTTCTCACATCTCCACACACATAAGTCTCCGGAGTGAATTTCCCCGGAGTGATAGATCTTCTGCCACATATCCTCTCCAAATCAATGACCTTGATTCTCTTCGGGACTTCCACTCTTTCCAGCCAAGACCAGATCAACAATCCTTCGACCTCCTCCTCAATCAACGATCGAGATCTCCTTCGGGAATTCGACACTCTCACCCTCAGCTTTCCTTCAGAGTGCTCCGTACCCGGAGTTCCAGATCTGGCACTACACGTCCACTTTTAGATCAATGTTTGTTCAACAGAGTGAGTCTTTGTCCTCCACGTGTCTCCTTGCATATCAAAGATCCACATTATTTCCTTTTGGATCTACGACCCTTAAATGTTTTGGTCTTTGGCGCTTCTGGACATCCTGAAACACAACTTCACAAAAACCCTGGAGTACAATTCTCCGAAGTTCGTGATCAGGTGACATCTTTCCAACCTAGATCAACAACTCCCAACTTCTTCGGCTATTCGGGCTTTGGGGATTTCAAAATTTCATCCTTCGCGTTCTCCTGGAGTGTTTTCACCCAGATTTCACGATCTATCGCCATGTGTAGTTCTGGATCTGACGGTCTAGACTTCTTCTTCACAACCGATCTGATGACTTTTGTTGCTCCTCCTCCTGATATTTTGACTTCTTTCATCTTAGAATATTTTTTCAGGGATCAAAGGCTTCAGCCTTTGACCTTTCTCCTACGAATCCACCTCTTGGATGTCATCTTCAATCTCGTAAGCATTATCTCTTCTAAGCTTTAGGAATTAGAATGAGTCTATCTCCCATGCACTCCTTGTGTTATATATTCTATGTTTTTTTATTACTTAGTCTCCTAAGGGTCTTGGCCCTTCTGTTTCCTTTCAAAGGAAAACTTTGTGCCCTCCTAGAAACCTTCTGCTCAAAGAAAACCTTCCTAAGCATTTTCTACAGAGTGTTCAACATATTTGTAAGTATCTTCCTCTGATACTCTTCTCCCTGAACTTGACAAATATTTCTCTCTATGTACACTTCCACTCGCCCGATGCCCACCTGGAAGAGCCCTACAGATTTCCCAGTGACTCTATCTCTCTCTGAACTCAACACATAGTTCTTCCTATGCACTCCTTGCACTTCTGTTGATGAACGTTCAACGATATCTCTCCTGAGCTTATATAATGTTAACTTAACTCTTTCAATGCACTCATTGCAAACAATGTGCACTGCTTGCACTCGAAAACTCAAAGAATAGAAACAATTGAAACTTATTAAATACTTCACTAGTTTATGCATTCAAACCAATCTAATTTAAGAAAATGTTCAAATTTCATTTTCTTTCCGAGTTATTCTCTATTCTATAATCATTTTGGGGCACTATCCCCTTTCTCTTATTCCCCAACCCACGCGACCATGGGTCATGACCAAGTGCTAGATTAATAAGTGCTTACTTGGGCCTTTAGCCTTCATCTTCAAAAGATTTCCAAGCACCACACAACAATCTCTCATAGTTTCGGATTACTGAACTTGCGAAGTAGGGTGGATCAACCGTCCATGTCTACTCAACATCCAATGGTTGACACTTACTATGGAGCCTCAGGCGTCTGAGTTCCGGGACTTTGGGTCTTCGAGATTTCGGAGATTCGAAGGATATTGAATCCATACATGTAAACTGTTAGTATCCGAATATTCCCAATCACCTTTGTTGACGTCCTTACTTTGCATCGTTGAGCGCTCTTCCAATTGTGGGGGCATGCAATGACGATTTGGATTAACCCTCTTTTCATCCCACAATTCTTCTGATGCTAACACATAACTCATCGATGAAACTGGGGTTTGGATTGTGGGACTGCCTTGGAGAATTAAATCCCATGCAACTTGAATCCCCGAAATGCCTCCTGGCCGTCGAGCTTGATGTATCGCGATCAAAGCCAGTGTGGGTCCTTTGACCTTTAACTTCGTTATGTAACCTCGGGTTCCCACTAACCATGGTCATACGGAATGCCACGTGGTGAAATACTAGTGACTGACTCGTGGCCTAATCAGATGGGTGTCACACGTCACGTTCGATATGGCATTTCAATATTCTATGGGTTCGAAACCGACTTATACGTGGCACACAACCTATGTGTCCACGTCAATCCAAGTGTCATCATCATGACTCACTACTTCGTCTCTTCGAGAGCTTTCGCCCTTCACTATTGTGTTTTACCTTTTAACATTGGCTTGATCCAATGATCGAGCTCTCCTCTCTAGATCTACGATGTAGATCCACTTCGGAGCTTCTGGCTTAACCCTTCTACACCTTCTCCATATTTGACGATTGTAAAGGATTTCCCTTACTTCCGAACAGATCCTACGGTGCAAAACAAACTCTGTTACTATACGGATTTCCAAAGGAATTCATAGCTAACTACCTCACAACATTACCAAATCTGACTATCGTGAAGGCTTTTCCTTCTCTCAAACATATCCTAAGGTCCACATTACTCTACAACCCAATACCACTTCTTTCATGGTTTTACGACACCACTACTCCTCATGAGCTTCGTAACATGGCCAAGGTAACTTCTTGGCACTCATGAAGGTTCTTAGGTTCGAAATTGGTCCTCTAGACTCAATTTCCACTTGAACCTTGAGTCCAATGACCACTTATCTATCCCATTCAGGCTCAGAGTTGAAACCTTGGGTCAGAACTTGAGTTTTGTCCATTTTGACAACTACTCCTTTTGAAACTCTTTCTTCAACTTCCACTAACATGGCCCATCTAGGATCAATGTTGAAAACCTTGGCTCTAATACCAATTTGTAACATCCCTAGCCACTGATAGGTTGGGCAATGCCAATACTCAGACACTTCACTTACTTCTGATACCAAACTGTAGCATCCCTGAACAACACAGAGACTGGGTAATGCTACCACTACGGAATATACACTTATATAATATATTCATTTTAATAAAATTAAAACACTTAATCACAATAATCACATAATTACTGCTACCATACAGAATCAATGGAATTAACAGTAGTTCATATACACAACAGAATACATGATAACATTCAAGAATCACAGACATGCATAACATATAAATTAAGCACAGATTGGTACTTATCTTTTCAATTGGAGTAACATCACCAACTATGTGCATACCTTCCATGAACCTCCCATCCATAGACCATGCTTCTCATCATGCTCAGTAGTGGGTCACCTCTGAGCTAGGGCTAAGCTCCACCCAGGGCAAGGGATTCCTAGACTAGGCTGAGGTTGCAAGAAAATGCACAGTAAAACAGGAAGGATTCTCTCCAGGATCCTTCTTATGCTCACTACTCATGGATTGTCATTCCCCACATGGGTGTTCCACCCGGGAGTATACACCTTCACTATCACACAGTCCATTGACTGCTTCACCTCCTTCTCAGGGTCTCGGCAACAAGACAAATCATGAATTCTTAGAGCTTCGTAGTTGGTGCTAGACTCTCTTTGGGAGAAAACCACTTCCCAACAAACTTTATCACCAGGAGAGAGATACTCATAGGCCTGACAACCTGCCTCTTCTACCACGGGCCTGAAAACCCACTTCTTCAACCATTTTCAACTCAATTACTGCAAGGTGAGGATAACAACAACAACAATAACAATTTGGTTAACTCACGGTGACATCAACAATAGGAATTTGGGTATGGAAATCCAAAAATGGAAACAATCCACACTAATACAGAGCATGGTTCAGAGATTTACAGGGTGCTCAGACTTCACAGGAGACGTGACTTAGTCCATGAGTTTTCCATTGGTTTTGGGGTGCATGACAAATAATCAATGCAGAGGTCGATCGCAGAGCTAAATGGAATTCACGAAGGATGGGGAATGGAAAAGCGACTCAGGTGGAGGATGGAAGAATGACCCGCGAACAACCTTCTTGTGAGGGTTTCCTTCATTGTACGAGGGTAAGCATAGGTAGACACGGAGGCAAAATGGTTTAGACGTCCCTAAACCCAGCGAACTCAGGCAGAGGATGCCAAAATGGTCGAATGAACCGAACATGGTTTGACTCTTGGGTTTTAACTACATGAGCCTAGGTTGACACCTATCTCCCTGGAGCTGCATGTGCTCCATTTAGCATAAGCTCCCTTTACAGGAACTTAGTACAACACTCAACATGTCCACGTTAGCCTTTAGGAAATAATAATAAATTATTATCCCATTTTGGGGTAAGCCCCCTAACTTAGTCCCTAGGCCCACACACTAAGCCTCCTCCCTTACCCAAACTTGTGGAAGCTTAGCTCCACATCACACTTTATTCGTGGTCGGTCTGCACACAACGATGTTTATATTTTATTAATTATCTGCATAATTACATATACAAAATCAGGCTCCTGGCCTTTAACACCTAGGCTCTCCAGCCTAATCATCAAATATGCCTCCTAGCTTATTATAACTCGTCTCACCAGCCTACAAAATGTGTTTACAATATATAAGATAACTTGGCTCATCCTTGGGGTTATTATAGACACTTTGTTAGGTATTTCCCCCTCATCATGGAAATTAATAATAAGAAAGGAAGTAAGAGGCATCAATCTTGCACAATTGAAGATGATGAGCCTCCCAAGAAGGTTTCAAAGCAATATGAATCAAGTGATTAGGATAATGTTATTATCTCAACCCTCACGGGTATTGTTACTCATGGAAGTGACACTTGGTTGATAGACAGTGGTGCTTCCAAGCACATGAAAGGCTATGAAGACTCCTTATCTAAACTTATTCATAAATATTCACCTCACAAGATGAAATTGGGTGATGACTATCAGTATCCAATCAAAGGTGTTGGAGAATCTTCCTACAAGTTAAACTCAATCAAACCAATGAAGATGAAGGAAGTTTTATATGTTCCAGGTTTAAAAAAGATTCTTCTCTCAATTTCAGCATTAGACAAGAAAGGATTTAGAGTAGCATTTATTGATGGTTAAGTTCTTATGTGTCATAGAGGGAAGACCATTGATGATGCAGTAGTGATTAGAGTTGAAGAAGGAGGAGTCTACAAATTAAAAGGACATTCAAAATACGCAATGGTTCATGATATTATGAATCCCAATGAACTATGGCATAGAATATTTTCTCACCTACACTACAAATCTCTTCTCGTTCTAAGAAAAATGGTGACAGGTCTTCCAGAAATCCAAACAGAACCAGATGGTGTGTGCAAAGGATGTGCACAAGAATTTTCCACTCCCATTCCTCTCCCCCCCTCACTACTTGGGTAAAGGTCCTTACTCTGATTCGGGAAATCATTCGAGTTGGACATTGGACACAGGAAGATATTCAGTGCAATCCTCCAGAAATTCTCATCCTGTCGTCGTGGAAGTTGAATATGTTGGATCATGTTGCCATTGATGCCAATGGTTTGATTGATTGATGTCAAATGATTGATTGATGTCATTGATTGATGTCAAGTGATGGATTGTTTGATAGGATTGATTGATTGATGATTAATGAAAAATGTAAATGAATTATCCTTGATGAGAATGATAGATGTCAAAGTCGAAACCAATTGATAAAGATGGATCCTTGATATGATGCATAGATGAAGATGGATCAATGAGTTTCCATTGATACATGATGATGCATAGTTTGTTTGATGAAAAGATGACTCATTATTGTCTTATCCTGATTGATAAGATGCACAAATGGATGAACTCCAAAGTGGTCCCCTTATGGTGAAAGCCATCACGAGAAGACGCTTTTTGGTTGAGATGACCCATGCTTGTATGTGAAATAATGAGATGAATATCAATGAAGTGGTTGGTGAAACTATCCTAGATGGATAGTGCTTGTCATGCAATTTCTGGTGGTATGTGGAATGTCACATAAGTCCTCACGGTTTGAGAGTTATGGCCTTATGAAGTTGGAGGACCCCCATATGAAGGCTTGAAGAACCCAAGGTCAAAGAATTCAAAGTGCTTCAAAAGAAGAAATCATTATTTAAATGATAACGTAAAGTGACAAAGTCAAGGTGGATTATTTAAATAATAAAAAGAAGTGACAAAATCAAGAAGGAATATTTAAATGATAAAGTATTGGAGAACTTTCTATTCATGGAAAGTGGTTAACCCTAAAATAAGGAAAATAGGTTAAATAACCTAGAAATGGGTTAAGTGACCTAGAAATGGGTTAAGTGACCTAGAATATGAAAGCATAAATAAGAAGCTAGGATCTCTTGTGAAATGCACATTTGGTGAGAATCCTTTTTGTGGATCAATGAAGAGCTTCTTGTGAGAATATATTTTGGAGTATTGATGGAGAGATTCTTATTGGTATGGATATCTTGAGCATGATTGAAGATCTATTCTGAGGAGGAGAGTGAGAGGAGGATCTCATGGATGCATCAAAGGTTAAGCAATATCGGAGATCTTGACGGAAAAATTCTTGAAACTTCAGAAACCCTATTTTTTGATGCATACACGGGTTGTTTGTGTATAGGGTGTGTATACATTGAGGTACATGCAGGTTGGATGTGTATAGGGTGAGTATGTATGCAGGTTGTTTGAAGACAAGGAGCATATGGTGGACAGAATGGGGAAGACTTGTGTTTGAGCTGGTGCCAAGCTCTTGGATGATTAGGGAGGTTCCAGATCTGCATTCTATGGCCTCGGATCTATCACTGAGACACTGGTATGATTACATTATTGTATTTATGAATACTATTATTTAATGTGATGGGAATGCTTAGGGAATTATTGGTATGGCTTCTATGATGTGGTTTAGTTTGGTTGATTTGGTTGATGGAGTGATTAGTACTCTTGTGATTCAGTGGTGACATCATTTCTATGGTATACTAGATGCTTATACATGTTTGAGATATCATTCATATTGATCTATTATGGAGCATGAGCAAACTATTGGAGAGATTGGAGATGTTGTGACTGACTGTGGGCCAGTTTGGACAGTGGAAGACATAAGAGAAAGTGATTGCAGGTTGCAGAGGGTCTAAGAATGTGAAGCAAAGAAAAACCCTAGTTTCTTAGAAGCATACGCATGTTTCATTATACATTGGCCATGTGCACATGCGGGTTGTAGTGAGCCAGGGTGCGTACACACGCGGGCTGAACTACTGACTGGTCGCATACCTGTTGACAGATTGATATCTGTTGAGGATTGTTTCCTCATCTCAGTTGGTGCTGAGGGTGTAAGTTTAGTATTTCATTATAGAGTTGGTGCTCTTGTAGAGTTGTACTCTATTCAGTTGTTGTTGATAAACCCTGGATTGTTGTCCATAATAAAAAGAAAAATTGTACATACATCTTGTGTTCTTTGTGGTGATGACTTATTGATGATATGTGTTGCTGATATATGTTGTTTATATATGTTCACATCTAACTGGTTATAAATGACATCAATGGGTAATGAATAAATGTTGNCCCCCCCCCACCCCACCTCTAAGTGTGGTAGGTGTGTCCAACAAAATATCTTTGATCACCCTCACCAAACCCTCCCTCCTTCTGCCATTCATACTTTCATCCCCTCTTCTTGGTCTCCCCCCCTTCAAGGATTTCTAAAATTATTTTTTTACGGTTCTTCAAAGGGTAATCTAAGACCAACATGATTTGGGGTTGTTCTCCAAGATAGTATTGGACGAATTCTTCACATCAAAGAAATCCACTTGGGATTGAACACAAACAATGCAACAGGACTATGGAGTCTCATCAAGGGGTTGAAACTGTAAATCTATCACAACATCAACCAACTCATTATGGAATGGGACTCCTGGATGATAATCTTGCTAGTTTCAAAAATCATGCATGGCTCCTGCCCATCAAAAGTCTCCCCAATATGGAGGCTTCTGGGCCTGCTCAAATAATTCAGACCCCTCCTGTGACTCACCCTCACTCTCATCCCTTCCCACATGAAAAGAGAGGCTAAAAGGGTAGCATATCACCTGGCTAATGAAGGAGTTGTATGAAAGGAGGATATGATTCAAATGGATGTTCTCGGTCACTCAATCCTTTTATCCCTTTTATCTACTATGAGATCTATATAGTTTGAATGTTAAAGATATATTCCTCAACCCGTTATAGTAAAAACATAAAGAAACGCATGTTCTAATTCTTTGATACTTCCTTCGTTCCAACCAAATCTTTGATGACAGAGATTCCCCTTTTCCCATTTGTCTTCTTTCAATAATTTAAAATTTTCACTATCTCCATTGATAGATGAGCCTCGAAATTTGTATATGTGTCCCATCACCTGCATAATAATATAACAAAGAACTTGATTGGTCTTCTAACCGTGCATGTAAGATGGAATTTTTTTCCAGATTAGATGCAAATCCCTATCTTTTCTAATATGAGAAGAATACGAGTTCCAAGGGTCTAGATTCATTGAATCTTAATATGTAACAAGCGGATAGAGTCAAACTTGTCTACGCATCCACAACCTCAATCATCTGAAACAATGACCCTCCAATGAAATACCCCGCCCAGATTTGTTCGGGCAGACAAGATCTGAGTATCAAGATAAAACATACAATAAAGCCCAAGATAGATCTCTATAAATTCAATTTACACCAAACCATGTTCATGTTTATGGCCTGCTCATTTCATTACAACTCGAATAATGTTGGATCTACCGAACCAATCTGCAAAACTGCGTTATTTTAGAAAAAATTGATAATTTGATCTGGAAGGGAAGAAACGGTCGTTATCATCCATTGGTGAATGGACAAAGGATCAATACGAAAAAAGAAAGATTATTCATGTTCAAAAGAACCGAGGAAGGATGCGATCAGGATATGTCTCCGGAAGAAATATAAAATACTTAAGAACAACTTGTTCGACAGTTGTTTGGGAATTACTCATTGATATTGCTTTGATCCCTTGTAAGAGGTCACTGACCCACATACAAACATTACCCTCGTCATTTCTTCCAAGAATAAATGACTGTAGATAGAGACAATTGTTTCTTTTTTTTTTTACCAGGGAGAATGTGGCCAAGTGGACCAAGGCAGTGGATTGCGAATCCACCATGCACGGGCTCAATTCCCATCGTTCACCCATAAAATAAAAGAAAAAAATAGACTGGATTCAATGTCATTTTCATATTTCAGTGAAAATATTTCTATTTGTGTAATAGATGAGAAATGGACACCCGGGCGTTCTTTCTTCGTAGGAAATATGAGCCCTTTATCGGACTTGAACCGATGACTTATGCCTTATCATGTCGTTACTCTACCATTGAGTTAAAACATCCCCCCCATCATATATTAATGCATGAGTCTACTATGATATATGGATAACAAATTGGATGCATATGATCCATCTATTTTTATAGATGTCAATTTGAGAAAATTTATTAGTATCTCATAGGTTTACATGAGAGGAGGGTGGGGATGGCTATACTGGAAACTACGGGCTGAGAAGATACGAAGAAAATGGATACAAGTTATGTTATTCCTGGGAACAATCAATATGTTTGTATTGCTAGAAGAGCCAAAGGAGCAATGAGCCCGGTCTTTGAGCGCAGACGCACATGATAGACATCTATGTGCGTCTGAGCACACAGAATGGAGTCATAGGGGGGGTGAAAAACCCCTCTTACATAAATGTAAAAACCAATGAAAAGGAAGGAACTCTCTCCTCCAGGCCATCATTTGAGTTGTTGAACCATCTTTGGGGAAAATATTGCAGGAGGAGAAATGCACGGGGATGGAAATGGAGATGGAAGCAGAATCATCCCATCCAAAGGAAACTCATACATGGGAGTCAAGGAAATGCATCCCTCAAGAAACAAAGGCACCATGCTATGTGATAAATTCTACCAGGGTTGGCGAACACATGGATTTCATGAATGAACATGCCCTCATCAGAAAAATTGTAGGGTTATAGCCCTCAAAAAGAATTTTATGACACTGGATCAAATCTTGGTGGAACCCAAAGGGGGAATATGATATCCAAATTAGCTCCAAAGGATTCTTTATGATCATATTATACAACCTAGAGAACAAGGATAAGGTATTTGAAAATGGAACATACTTCTACAACGTTTTTGGACTCGATCCTCGATTCTGGATGGATCAATTCAGCCTCGAAAAAGAAGATTTCTCATTTGTGTAGGTTTGTATTCGCTTCTACTTCCTTCCCCATGATTTATGGCTTGAAGAAATTTTAATGGGCATATCTAATACCTTAGGTTGGTATGTAAAATCATTAGAGGAAACCAAGCAAAGGCGATACACTTCCTATCCTAGAATCTATATTTACATGAAAATCTTCAAAGCTCTTCCAATCTCTGTCACCTTGTAGTATTAGGATGAAGATTGGACCCAAACTATTAATTATGAACACATATATTTCTTTTGTCAAAAATTTCACAAGAATGGACATCTATTTAGAGATTGTCCCCTCAATGCCCTAAAACGGAAAGCACAGGAAGAGAAATCAAAGGATGGATTCATGCAAGTCACACACCATAAAAGGAAGATATAAAAGAAACCTAATCAAGGTTTTAACAAGAAATTCCCAACCAATAATTCTTTTGATGCTCTAAATGACCTACCAGATGCAGAAGAAGTGGAAAATTCACAAATTCAAGTCCATCAAAGAAACAATAAGGGAAAATCCAAGCATTTTACTAAGCCAGTGCTTGAGAAAATCACCACCCCCCACACCATTGACCAGGAGGTAGCAGGCAGAAACCCAAAAGATGAGGGTGATTCGGTAATTAAGATGGAGGATCATGACCTTGACGACATATATCTAGAAAAAATGGATTGTGATTTTAACAAAAAAGAACTGCCATCTATCTCGGTTGAGCAATTGAGGAAAGTCCATAATTTTTTTATAGATTCCACCAATGACACAACTTCTATAATGGAGATAAGGGTTTATCTAGGTCTAGACCCAAAATGGACACCCAAATAAAATAGGAGAAAGGCATGCAAAAAAACAAAACAATTGATCAAAGAAGTAGGTCACTTCATGATTAACACGGGTCAGGTCCAGTGCTTGACCAAGGGCTCCTTATCACCCCCACCAAACTAATCATGATGAAGATCATCACTTGGAATATAATATGCCTAAATGGAATATTGAAGCAGAGGAATCTTTGAAACAACATAATGGTAGAGAATCGAGACATTCTTCTATTACAGGAAACAAAATGCGCAGGAGAAGCAGCAGATGAAGTCTTCAGATGTTGTTGGAGGAACAACCAATTTGTCTTCAATGATTCAAGAGGCACAGTGGGTGGGTTATCTATACTCTATAACCTAACCACAATAATTCTGGACCAACCCTTATCCACACCAGATACAATCTCAGCACACTATCGTGTAATAGGATCCAACAAAGGGGGAATAATCACCAACACTTATGGACCCCAAAATCACCTGGGAAAGGACCTTTTCTAAGAAGCCTCTCCTCACTAGGAGATATAATAGGAAAACAACATTGGATCATTGGATGAGACTTCAATATCGGCCTCACATTAGCAAAAAAACAAGAGAAGGTATCCTTCAGTTGGACTAGGAAAGTGGTACACTTTGAAACCTGATGGATAATCTCCATCTTATTGATATAGAGACTAGGAATGGTATATTCACTTGGTCAAACAAGAAATTGGGTGCCCAGTATGTCTCTAGCAGAGTGGACCATTTTCTAGTCTCAGAAACCTTAATGCTCAAAGGACCCTCACTAGAAGGGAATATCCTTCCAAATTCAAGCTCAAATCACTAGTTGGTACAACTCTGTATCGACACAATTTCCACCGCAACATACAAACCTTTTCACTTCCAAAATTTATTCCTAAGCCATACTGACTTCTCAAAGTTATCCAAATCTTTGTGCACGAATGCATAGATTTTTTAGGGTTCACAAATATATAGATTCCAACAACGGCTGAAAAATTTCAAACAATAGCTTAGGGACTAGAATAAAAATGTATTTGGGAAAATCTTCCAGGAAAAAAAATCCCTAGAGAAACACTTGGAAGAAAGACAGGAAGAGAACATGTTGAAAGGCCACTCAGCTGAAACACGTCAAGAAGAGGAAATACTCAAAGGAAAACTTGAGGAAAGGAAAAAGGAGGAGATACTCTGGAGACAAAATTATAGAGTGCAATGGCTCAAAGAAGGGGAAAGAAACACAAAAATTTTCCATCGTTCCATGATGCACCAACACAATATCAACCGAATCGCAACTCTGGAAGATGAAAAAGGAAATAGCATCATGCATCATGAAGGAATAGAATATGAGCTAGTTCTCTATTACCATGAACTTCTTTCACAACCACCAATAGAAAAAACCCCAACCATCTCAATAATCACTCAGCATATTCCTACACTCATCACCCTGGAACAAAACCATGTTTTTAATAGACTAATCACATAAGAGGAGGTGGATCAGTAAATCAAGGAGATTCCCCAGGGAAAGGCACCAGGACCGGATGACTTCACAACTGATTTCTTCCACTTGTGTTGGCCAATGATAAGAGAATAAGTCTGGCAAGTTCTTAAGGAGTCCAAAACCTCCGGGAAAGTCCTCTCAACTCTCAACACAACCTTCCTAACTCTCATTCCTAAGAAAGAATGAGTCACTCATACTGAGAAATTTAGGCCCATCGCCTTGTGCAATGTCATCTACAAAATCATCACCAAAATCATTGCCATTCGTCTTAATCACATCCTTCCACTCATCATTTCCAAAGAGAAATCTAGTTATGTAGAGGGACGCCAAATCTTGGATAGTGTCATCTTGGCCCATGAAGTAATAAACTAGCTCAAGACTACACACACTCCAGGTATGCTCATAAAATTAGATCTCTCAAAGGATTTTAATTGTCTAAGTTGGGATTGCATGTGATCCCTTTTGGTTGCATTTGGATTAAGACAGGACTAGATCAATTGGATTTTGAACCTTACTTCCTTGTACTTCTTCTCTATACTATTCAATGGTGTACCCTCCCACCCTTTCTCTCCTTCTCGATGAATTCCTCAAGGGGACCCTTTGTCCCCATTTCTCTTTGTCATTATGGTAGAAGGCTTGGGGTGTTATATCAAGGCTTCAATTGAGAACAAATCTCTCCAAGGGATCCCTGTTCATGGCTTGCAACCTGTTTCCTCTCACAACTAGTTTGTGGATGATACCCTACTAATGAACTCTCCTACTACAAAAAAAATCCAACAAGCTCAAAACCATTCTCAATGACTTCTATGAAGCTTCTGGAACCACCTTTAATTTGAGTAAGTCCCATATTTTCTTCTTCAATACACCCCATGTAGTTCGGCAACACATTTCCCGACTGAGAGGAATTCCAAAAATATACCTTCCATCCAACTACCTCAGAATTCCCCTTTCTGAGGCTGTAGGTCAGAACATCTCTTGGGAAGACTTATTTTCTTCCCTCTCAAATCGCCTCGACAACTGGACCTTTAGATCCCTAAACATTGCAGCATGATGAGTCCTCATAAAGTCAGCTCTTCAAGCTATCCCTACCCATCTCTTCTCAGTTATGGAATCCCCTCAGTTGGTCATCAAAACCATATGAAACCTTCAGAGAAAGTTCTTTTGGAATGGGCACAATCCTAGAAAAAAATTGGCGACGCTCAGCTGGGAGAAAGTTTGTAAACCCAAGTCCAAGGGAGTTCTAGGCCTTAGGGATCCAGGAAAATTAAACAACATTATGGGAGCCAAAATCTAGTCACATTGGCTCAAGTACCCAATAGAACTCTGGGCAAAAGTTTGGAACAAAAAATACTCTCTTCACACTATCACAACACAACTTATCAAGTTCAATGAACATATTCAAGGTTCTAACATCTAGAACATTGCATGGCATAATCATCCACTCATATAGGAGCACACGTTTTTGGAAGTTTGGGATGGAAAAAATGTGTTATTTTGGACCGAATCTTGGAAACAGATCCACCCTATGAACTCTATGGACAACCTACACCCCCTTGAAGCAAAAATATCCCTATATATATGATATTAGAGTAGCATATCTGTGGTTGAATGATTCTTGCGGTCCACCATCAAGAACTTGGAAAAAACTCCCCCATGAACTGAACATCCCTGAAGAAAACAACATTCAACTTTGGCACAACATCGCTGCACAAAGGAATATTCACATAAGAAATGACTCATACATTCTCATATGGGGACACTCCCCCTTGGGAACCTTCACAATCCATGAAGCCTACATCCTTCAGGGGAACTTTCACACTCTTCCTAATGATACTATTTGGAAAACTATATGGAAGTCTAAATTGTGGCCAAAGGTTTCTAGCTTCCTCTGGCTTATGGTTCAAAATTGAATCCTCACCTGGGACAATCTCCAAAAAAGTGGTTTAATAGGACCCTCTATATTCCATCTTTGTTACCAACGGGAAGAAACAACATAACATCTATTGAATCGTTTATTTATTAGCGGTAGGATATGGGATCAAGTTTCTCAAACAATGCGACAATCCAACTAATCCAGAGATAGTATCATACAAACCATTGAGAATTGTGGAAATGGATCCTTCACCAACACAATCATAGAGAGTATTTGGAATTTATTACCAGGATTTATTGTTTGGTAATTATGGAAAGAGAGAAACAGACAAATTTTCCATTCTAAACCTGCCCTCCCATCCTTCATTTGGTCTCAGATCTTTGGAAATGTATACGAAACTATAAGAGCCCAACAATGGTCACCAAAATACCTCACAGGAAATTCCAGAGAATCCCTAATACTTTCAAATTGGAACCTCAACTTACCCCCCATCTCACCCAAAACTCCTTTTCACTCCTCATCCCTTTCCCCCAGCCTCAATTATTGGCATTTCCCCCCTACAGGATTTGTCAAACTAATGACACCTTGAAAGGTAATTTTGGACCCTCAGGTTTTGGAGTTGTCCTCAGAAGAAACAATCGTAATATTATGCATATCATAGCAGGGCACCTAGGAAATGATACCAACAATTCTGTAGAAATATGGGGTTTCATCAGGCAGATCGAACTAGCCATTAGCCTAAATCTAAACCATAGAATCTTTGAAGGAGATTCTCCAGTAGTCATCGAGCTTGTGACTAATCTCAGCGATGATTCTAATCCAACTAAAGTGTCTCCAAGTTGGAACATTCTTATCCCCGTTGAGAAACATTTTTCTCTTCTTTGTCCCTCTCTCACCCTTATTCATTCTCATGTGCGAAGAGAGGAAAACAAAGTAGTTGACAAAGTTGCTAATGAGGGGGTCTCAGCCCAAGTAGAGTATATCATGATCGAATCCCATCAATCCCCTACTCCTCTTCTACTAACTCATTGTAAGGAGTTTTCACTCAGAGACTCCCCCCCAGATGGGGTGACAGCTGGTATACATGCACATTTGGGAGTTAATATCCCCATATTCCATCCCCCCCCTCCGTCCAATTTGCAAGGCTAGTATGCAAGTGAGAGGGACATTGGTGCACCTATGTGGGAGGAATGGATTAGTGCTTACCTCAATGCTCGAGATAAACTAGGTTAACCATGGTACGATCCTCCATTTTGTTGTCTATTTTGACTTTAATGGAGATTTCACATATCAAGGAAGTGGCTATTAAGAAGGTAAGCACCAGAATTCACTACATTGTTCATTTTTGTTCTTAATGGTATCTCTCATGTTCAAACTCTTCCTCCTCTGGGTATCCCTTGTTGTCTGTAATATCTATTCCAACCTTCCTAATTCCTTGAGAAATGGGAAAACCCAAGCAGGGACCAACCTACTATATATTTTTTTCTCGCCATTACCACCTTGGACCTCCTGTTGAACCTGTGCTACCTCGTGTATCTCATGACCACCCTGGACCCCCAGTTTCACTATTTCTACTCTCTCTTCCCCTCGCCACTCCAAAACACCCTCATTTTTCTTCACCCTACTCAGCTCATAATTGGGTGGAGAATGACCAGCCCATGGTGATTGTGGAAGCATAAATTCCCCAAAGGGATGAGGGGTATGAGATCCCTTAAACTCAACAGTACGAACCAAGCCCTCCTGAGAAGCCCAATAATACTCGTAAGCATTCAATGAGTGGTAAGGTTCTCCAAATTTATGATTTGGCTTGGTTTATCGATGGGATTTAATGGTGATTGACAGTTATGTATTTTATATTAATCCTTTTCCTCGAGTTAGGCATTTCTCTTTCTAGTTCTTGTCTAATATTATAACAAAATAAAGATAAAAATTTAAACTAGATGACAGGGAGAATCTAACTATGTTCTTGGGGGGAAGGTTGGGTTTAGGATAACCTTTATACCCTAGCATGAAGATGAAGAATATATAAGCAACTTCAAACTAGAATTAATACCATTTAATTAGTAGATATTCAACATTTTCTAAGATATCAGTTGCAGAAAAGAGACATACATGTGACAAGAAGCTAGTGCAAGAAAATTAATTTCCAATACTCTATTATCAATCATAGGTTAACACAATCGATTTCTAGTCACCAATTAGAATAAAATAACTATTACAACATTATAAGATAACTTTAAACACATGTACAACAACTCTTACTCAACAAAGTAGCAAATATCGAATCCAAAGACATAGATAATACTCCTCGGTCTAAACACATTCACTCCTCAAATGATAGAAGTGCCTTTGGTTCTAAAAAAAAACTTCTTAATTAAAATAAACTTGCACATAAATAATTCTGTTACAAAATTTTAGAAAAATTCTTTCTCTCCAAAATCATCGACCCTTGGTGCAAGGTAAATGCCTTTATTTATAACAAAAATTAACTAGTCTAAAAATAACTACTACAGTGGTATTAAACTGGGGAAATGCCACATGGAAAATTTCATCTATTTTCTCTCTTGTTCGTCTCTAATGGCTCTACTAGAGTGGATTGTTCTTCTCGTACTCTGACCACTTGAGGAAGATATCTTCACATGTGTTTTCATATTCAAACATGTGTTGATCCATCAGAGAGAAGAAGACCTCTTTTATCTCTACTGCTCGTTCCTTGTACCTAATTAACTTGACACTTAAGCGTTGTAGGACTGCGTGTTAAGGCATAATGTTGTCCCATTACCCCTTAATTGGGGCATATTAAATTATTAATGTTATTTTATTTATGTCGGACTTAGTCCATTAGTTGTAATTATACCTCCTAGTCTCCTATATATACCAAGGAGACATTTTCATTTGGAATCATCTTGTACTTGAACATTTATGTGGGGTAAAAGGAGGTTTCCCCCTTGAAGAGGCTTATTATATGTAATTATCTCTTTTTCAAGGTGTTTAGTACTTATTTTCAGTTTTTTCTATGCTATATTGATATTTGGTTCTTAACATATGGTATCAAAGCTCAAGGTCTTAGGGTTTCGCTGCTACATCTGAGACACCTTGGAATTTTTGTTGTAACTTTGTTTATGTAACGTTTCATAACCTAAAATCCAGAGGCTATTCATAGAAATTAGGAATGTATATGTGGTAAAAATTTCAGCTTCCGGGTCATCTTACATTTGTAAATACACCCTGTGAAAGATAGGGTATCTGACTAGTCATATTGACTAGTCTCAACAAGGTGTTCTAGGTAAAACAATCATAACTTCTTCCTAGAGTATACAAATTGAGTGGAACTAGATTCATTGGATAGTGGACAGGATGTAGTATATCTGGTACATGTTTCATAATTTTATATCAATTATTTTCTGCGGGGCACGCTATACAAGTGAGATATCCTGGAAAGGCCAAAAATCAGCAAGTTGTGGGGAAATTACCGCAAATTCCACTTGGCACATCCAATTTTGATCAGACCTATGGCATTACAGAGAATAAATATCATAGAACTAAATAAAATAAAGTTTCATACCCAGAAGGGCCAAAACTTGGGAGATACAACAGAAGAAATATTGTCTAGCATAACCACCTCAAAATCAAGGTTCAAAAGTGATACTTGGCCAACATGCCACCCAAAAAGGGAACTTATACACCAAATAAGACTCCAAACAACCCTACTTGGACTCTTGATGAAGGTGAAGAAATGCGTAGGGACATAAATGATTTACAAAAGAAGATAGTAAAAAAATATGAACTACAAGAGATGGAAGCTAAGTTGGAAGCAAAGATGGATGGTTTAAAAGAGGAGGTCATGGAAGTATTGAAAAATTTTGTAACAGAGAAGACACCTAAAAGTGAAAATGCATCCCATGAAATTCATGATGAGGACACAAGGAAGGTGAATCAAGAATGAAGAAACTCAAACTTTGGGTTGAATACCAACCACATTCCTAAGATCGATATGAGGAAGTTTGATGGCAGGGACCCAATCACATGGATACTTCAGATGGAGCAATTTGTTGATCTACATAATGTGCCACATACACAAAAGGTACGAATTGCTTCTTTATATTTAGAACCCAATCAATTTGTATGGTATCGATGGCTTTGTTCTCGCAAATCACTCGTCACTTGGACAATTTTCATGGAAGAAATGATAGCACACTATGAGGATACAAGGAGCAATACCTTCTTTAGCCAATTGATAAATCTCAAGCAAAAGGGTTCAGTTACTGAGCACATTGAGAACTTAAAAATATTGAATATAAAGGTAACATATATTCCATATGAGAACTTGTTTGATGTATTCATAGGAACTTTAAAGGATAGCATTCAACATGAGGTTCACCTTTGGGAACCCAACTCATTGGAGAATGCATTTAAGGTGGAAAGAAATGTTGAAAGTAAAAATATGGCTATGGATACTAAAAGGACCAATCCTAATATCTATAGAGAGAACAATGCTCCTTCTTCTAAAACACCTCAACCTAGAAGGTTGACACCTCAACAATTGGAGGAAAGTAAAGCAAAAGGTTTATGATTTAATTGTGACAGCAAGTACAGTAAGGGACATAAGTGTGGTGAGAAGAAATTATTCTACATAGATTGTGAAGATGAAGAAGAACAAGAACAAGAACCATCTCAAGATGAAAACGTAGAAGCAATTTCAT
>ML785953.1:150545-170516 GCA_009831015.1 Picea engelmannii
ATTATTGAAAAAGGGGCATCAAGGCGTTATTGCACAACTATGCTCACTAGATGTTCAAACATTTAAGCCATCTATTCCTCAAGATCTCCAAGGGATCATTGATAAGCATTCCAAAGTATTTGAAGATATTCCCAAAGGTCTTCAACCCACTCAAAATCATGATCATGAAATTCACCTAATTTCTGGGAGTGTTCCTCCTAACATCAGGCCATACAGATACCCTTATGCCCATAAGAGTGAAATTGAGCACATGATTGAAGAAATTTTAGAGGATGGCATTATTAGACCTAGCCAATGTTCTTACTCTGCACCAGTGGTAATGGTATTCAAGAAAGATATCTCATGGCGTATGTGTCTAGATTATAAAGAGCTCAACAAGATCACTATTAAATATAATTTTCCCATTCCCATCATTGATGAATTGTTAGATGAACTACATGGAGCAATCTATTTCACAAAATTGGATCTTCGTTCAAGGTATCATCGATTAGAATGAAGAAAGAAGATATCCCAAAAACAACATTATGAACTCATGAAGCTCATTATGAATTTTTGGTCATGCCTTTTGGCCTTACAAATGCACCTTCCACATTCCAAGGGTTGATGAATTCCATTTTCAAGCCCTTCCTTCAAAAATTTGTGTTAGTATTTTTTGATGATATACTAATCTATAGCAAGTCTTGGGAGTATCATGTGCGACATGTTGACAAGGTGCTACAACTACTAAAGGAGCAGCAACTATATGCCAAACCATCCAAATGTCTCTTTGGAGTGAAGGAGGTAGAGTATTTGGGTCATATTGTATCTCATGAAGGTGTCAAGGTAGACCCTAACAAAATTAAGGCCATGATGGACTGGCCAATTCCCAAAACATTTAAGAATATTAGAGGATTTTTGGGTTTGAAAGGTTACTACCGCAAGTTTGTTCGGCACTATGGAAGAATAGCAACACCTTTAATGGCACTAACTAAGAAGGATGCATTTTCATGGACTCTAGAGGTAGCTAAAGATTTTGAACAACTTAAAGAGGTGATGTGCAAAGCTCCTATCTTGACCACTCCAGACATCACAAAAACCTTTATTGTGGAATTTGATGCCTCGAGAAATGGAATTGGTGTTGTCCTAATGCAAGAAGGAAGGCCCCTGGCTTTTGAAAGTTGACCACTCAAGGAAAAGGACTTACACAAACCCATTTATGAGAAGGAAATGATGGCAATACTACATGCATTGAAGAAATGGCATCCTTACCTAATAGGTAGGCACTCCAAGGTCAAAACAGATCATGATAGTCTTAAATACTTCTTGGAACAAATACTATCTTCAGAAGAACAACAAAAATGGGTAACCAAGATATTGGGTTATGATTTTGAAATTGTCTATAAAAAAGGGGAAGCAAAATGTTGTAGCATATGCACTGTCAAGAAAGGATGAAGATGTTGAGGCCTTTCTCTGTGCTATCTCAATCATCCAACTCGATTGGATAATAGAAGCAAGGGATGAATGGAAGAATGACGAAAAAGTGTGAACTCTCATTCAAAGGTTGCAACAGGATTCCAGTGCATCAGATACATTTACATGGAAAAATGATTCACTATGGTACAAAGATCGCTTATATTTATTTAAGAACTCCCAACTCAAACAAAATGTACTATTGGAATTGCACACCTCTCTAGTAGGAGGGCACTCGAGATTTTTGAAAACCTACCATAGAGTCAAGAAGGATATTTTTGGGGATGGCCTTAAAACTGATGTTCAAAGGTTTGTGGAAGAATGTTTGGTTTTCCAACAAAATAAGGTGGAAACAATTAACACCCCAGGTATTTTACAACCATTAGCCATCCCAAGTCAGTGTTGGGAGGAGGTTTCCATGGATTTCATCAAAAGGTTACCGAAGTGTGAAGGAAAGAGTGTCATCATGGTGATTGTTGATAGACTGACCAAGTACGCACACTTTTGTGCATTCTCTCATGCCTTCAAATCTAGTACAGTTGCCACCGCATTCATGGAGACAGTTTAAAAGCTACATGGAAGCCCAAAGATTATTATAAGTGACATAGATCCCATCTTCACTGGACATTTTTGGACAGAATTATTTTCTTTTTTGGGTACTCAATTGGTTCATAGCTCATCCTATCATCCTCAATCTGATGGACAAAATGAGATAGTGAAAAAATGTATGGAAGGCTACCTACGTTGCTCTGTCTCTGATAAACAAACACAAATGTTCAAATGGTTACCCTTGGAAGAATGGTGGTATAACACTTCCTTTCATACTGCAACAAAAATGACACCATTTATGGCACTCTATGGATACCACCCTCCTTCCATCACTTCTTCTCTAACAGAAAAATCTAAGGTTCAAGCAGTGGAAGATCACATCAAGAATCAACAACAAGTTCTCCAAATCTTAAAGGACAACCTAACCATGGCACAAAACTTCATGAAACAACAAGCAGATCAACATCGTAGTGAAAGAAGTCTTGAAGTAGGGGATTGGGTGTTTTTAAGACTACAACCATACAAACAGAAGTCCCTCAAGCAGTCCAAGAAGGATAATAAATTATCACCAAAGTACTATGGCCCTTATAAGGTGTTGAAAAAGATTGGTACTATGGAATACAAATTGGATTTGTTTGCATCTTCACGAGTACACCCAGTTTTATATGTTATATGCTTAAATAAGGTTATAGGCAACAAGATCCCAATTCAAACTATATTGCCAAAACTTGACGAGGAAGGAAAAATCATATTGAAGCTTCAATCCATCACTGACACAAGAATTTTCCAGCTGAGGAATAGATCCATTTCATAGTATCTCATTAAATGGAGGAAACTACCAGCTGAAGATTCCACTTGGGAAGATGAGTCTTTTATACAGAAGCATCTAGAGTTACTCAAGCATTGTGGACAACACTTGTCTCAAGGGGAGGGGCATGTTAAGCCCTAATATTGGCTCATTATCCCTTAATTGGGGCATATTACATTAGTAATGTTACTTTATTTATGTCAGCTTTATTCCATTAGTTGTAATCATACCTCCTAGTCTCCTATATATACCAAGGAGACATTTTCATTTGGAATCATCTTGTACTTGAACATTTATGTGGGGTAAAAGGAGGTTTCCTCCTCGAAGAGGCTTATTATCTGAAATTATCCCTTTTTCAAGGCATTGAGTACTTATTATGAGGTTTTTCTATGCTATATTGATATTTGGATCTTAACATTGCTAGAGATTTGATCAGGCATTCCATGAACTTCTTCACTTGTCCTAGGGTCATGCTTGAAATCTATGAAACCTTTGCTTCCCATGCTGAGTGTTTCTCTATATGTCTCTTGACTATGTCATGCAAATCAACGAAATACTCCGGTGGACCAAACTCTGGTAGTTCAATTCTTTTCATCTCCCGATTGATTTTCTCCAAAATTTTCTCGCTCTCTTTCCATATGTCTTGTATCTTCTGTTGAGGTTCTTGGACCATACTTACCCAATATTCAGTTGCCTTTCTGATTCAGGAGATGTTGTTATCCATTAGTAGCCGGATTCCATGCTCTTTTGTGTCTTGCCCTTTCGGTACTTCACTGATGTAGTCAATCTACTCCAAGGCCTGATGTGCATTTTCATACCATCTATGTGTGTCTTTACAGGTTTCAAGTCCCATGAGGGTATAATCTTGAAACTCGGCTATGCAAGTGGTGAAGAAATTTCTTTCTCTTGTGAAGTGTGTGTATGCTTCTTGAAACTCACTCTTCAGGAGTACTTGGTATAACCCTAAATTGCACAACACGTGCATACCTGGATTTTGGCCCTCTTACTTGAATTTTTTTCCAAAGAATTGTTGAGTTGCTCTTCTAAAAAACCAATTTTTTGAAGATGTACACACCCTGGACCACTACTTCCCATGTACATATGCTTGTTGCACCACTACATCTTGCATACATATGCATGTTGCACCACTACAACCCACGTATACCTGAAAAAGTTGCAAGGAATTCGTTGAGATTACGGGGTATTGGGTAGTTTCCCAACTAATCCACCATCTATAGCCCATCACCCAACCGAATAATCATGCTTTTTTCATGTAAAAGGAGGTGTTGGGATCTCATTTTGCATATATACATAAGAACAATGAAACTCTGCCCATTTCACATCCCCTCCTTTCCAAAGACATTGCATCCCTTTTGTGAGAATTGTCTTTGCATTCCCTAATTAGCCCTTCTTCCTCCATCGGAACCCATTCACTTCCCAAGAAGAGATCAGAAGGTTGAGAGGCGAATCCATACAAAGGTACACATGGATCTTGGTGAAGAGGATCCCAGAACAGGTTCATGGATTCGTAGTTGGCTTTGATTGTAAACGGTATAATCATTGTGTTATTAATAAAATAACTACTTTTCTTGTCCCAAAGCATGGTGTATTGAATGCTTTTATTGGTTTATGTTTTGGAATTATAACATCTAACCCTAATTTGTATATGAAATAGCATGCTTGTATCTTTCTGTTTTTTTATATTTAAATGTAGGTCAGCCTTGGGAGGATGCTTGCAATCAACGAAGCTTTCAAGCATGAGGGTATCATCATCGGACGCAGAGTAGAGGTATAGTTACCCGATCCCTCTCATGTTTGATTTTCTTGTATGAGTTTTGGTATGTTTTGGGTCGTTATAGAAGTAGTTGACTTTTAGATATTTAATTGATCTACTTACATTCTGAACCCTAGTGTAGTCATAGGGGGGTTTTTCTCACTAGAATAAATGGCGACCATACCGGGGAAGCCTCTAGGGTTTTAGGGAATTTTTGGGTGTTTGATTGGTTTTTCTACCTTTCGAGTTTTTGTTGAGTCTTCTGAGTATTTTAAGGGATTTTGATCGCCTTCAGGTGCCATGCCAATTCTCCCTTCCCTACAAGTCTGTATGTTTTCTTTCTTTTTTGAGGAAGTACAGAGGTTCAGCCCTTGTACATACACGCCCTGTGCAGTAAAAACCCCACGTACATACGTAGGTTGTTGAAGCACCAGTAGCGTACCTGGTTCAAGAAACTATTTTTGAAAAAGAGGAAACCAACCTCTTTCCTGATTGAGGTTTATACTTCTCAGGGTTTCTTGACAGAGTTCAGAGTCTTTGTTTTTACATTCATAGCTTGGGTTAGATTCCAGTTTGTTTATCTTTTTGAAGTTTCTTGTGTTTACTTCTGAAATGATTTTAAGCAAGTCTTTGAATTTTTTATCGGCCTATTTGGTGTCTTTAGTGATTCTTTGTGATCTATAGTGGGCCAAAGGTATGTTTCATTCTTGTCTTGTAGTTCTTTTTTCCCCTTTCATTTGCTTTGAAAAAAGAGAAAAAAATATTTATTACAAGTTTTTCTTGTTTGAAGCATTTTCAAAAAAAAAAAGATTTTTCATTCTTGGTTTCGTAAAGTAGTTGGAGTTAGTTATTTTACTTGAAAATAAAAAGAGTTCATTTTTTAGGTTATTTACTGATTTCTTGAAGCTTAAATAGCTTGTATTCAAGAGAAATTTCATTTTATGTATTATTTTTAAAGATATTGAAAAAGTTAGTTACAGAAAAAAGTTGGTTACAAAGAGTTAGTTGTAAATCTTTACTTTTGACTAGAAGTAATTTTTCTTTCAGAGTTTCGTCTTTTTCTCCTCTTTTCGTCTCTCATAAACATCACTAGTTTCACTTCCATATCTTGTGAGTTAAACAAACCATTAAAACGAATGCTAAATCTAAAATTAATTAGAATTTTATGTTTGTAGGGTCAACCAACTAGTTTACGGTTAGGGCCTTGAATTAGGTTGGAGAAGAAACTCTTCAAGGATTTTAAACAAACATTGGAGTAAGAGATAGGGAGTGTTAAATTCCATTGATGTGAAAGTTATCTGGGACCCCCCTTTAACACAGGGGCTAAACACGAGGTCGTGTGAGGAAAGGCAGTGAATATAACCCCTCCAAATCTGGACTAAACATAGTGGGTAACACATACTGACGGTCTATCGTGGGATACTATATCTCGCATTTGGCTACGGAGCTTCGCGGACCTTGAATTCATTCAAGATCCTTTGTTGTCTTCCAGAACACTTTCTTTCAATACCCTTGGTAGGTTTTCAGACTTGTTATCCTGCTCATTGTGATCCACCCGACTGTCAACTGTACCCGCCTGGTGACTATTTGCGAGATGGAAACTTAGTTTCTTGTATTCTAGGGACTTACACAGGTGATTGTGGGGGTATACCGTGGTACCTAGGGAAGACATTCGGTCACACTTTTCAGAGTATACCTAGAGGGTGATTCCATGTTCGAGTTTCACTTGCACCAGTAAGTTTCTCTAGTGTTGGCTAGCATAACTATTCTTCCAACTAGATAGTGGTTTGCTTCGTTTGTCTTATAGGAATTTTTCTAGTGTGTGATTGGTTTTAAATGTTAGTTAAAGCCTTATTGTTTCATTGATATTTTCAAAAAGTGGAAGATCAAGAGCTCTGTCGGTCGCAAAGGCTTTAGGGCTAGCTGTCATTTTCATTAGATCCACCACCGCCACTATTACGGCGAATACTTTACCAACAAGGGTCATTTGAAGAGACTGGGCCATAGTAAACTATGCCTAAGCCAGCTCCGAGATGCGATTACTCGAATCCGGAGGAACCTATTTTTTTTACCTTGAAGCAGAAGCTCTTGGGCCATCCAACCCTCTGATCAATGAATTTTTAGCACCAACCTTGGTACAGGACGTCCCTCCGAGGGTGATACCTTACAAGCGTCAGATAGTATTACAAGAAGTTATGGAAGAAAATGTTGCTTCTTCATTCAGCAGTCCTCATACTCTCATTTCAACGACTAATATAGGGGGTATGTTTCCTCCTAACTGACCTTCGTCGGTCCAAAACATAGTGGTCTCGACCCCCTCTACCTCAGGTAGTGGTATGATACTGTCATCAACAGTGACCACTGCTACGTTTACATAGAGTATGACAGGCCCTCAATTTTCATATGGGATGCCCGGGTTTGATTCAAACTTCATCCTTACCTACTCCACCATACAAACCATGGGTCTGGGGGAAGGGATCTCAAACACTCATGTCCAAGGGTCTACTGGGGGAAATTCATTCCCTTTCAATGCTATCCCTTACGGTGGGGGTCATATACCTCCTTCGTCCCCCTCACTCAGTGGTGCTTTCCAGCAACCCATTGAGTCGACTGCTAACAACAACTTGTTTGGACCAGGAATTTTAGGACCTTCATCTTACACTACACTGGTGGGATCCATGTCGTTCTCTTTGTTCGAAATGTTTGGTAATAATGTTTTTTATTCAGCTATCATTTCGACCAAGGGAAACCCTGGTTTTGGACACCAGAATCCTGTGCAAGGTACTATTCCTACATAGGGGCAAGTACATGAGTTTTCTCCTCACAAGGACGTTGGAATCCTTGGCAGGGATCAGTTCCCTTGCAAGGGATGTCGATCAGGGAAAACCCCTTCTATGGTGAATGGAACCCCGAAAAAGGTTTAGTACCTATGCCCGCTGGATCAGATGGGTGCATCCCCTTCCAAAATATTTGGAACACGACGCAAGGAGAAATACTCGACCAACAAACATCGTGAAATTATAGGAATCAGTTGATGATATCCCAACAAACATAGATTTCATATGTTGGTCAAGGCCATGGTGTCTACCAGAACCCTGGCTAGCAACCCAACTTTTCCTGGCAACCTGGTTCCACTCAAAATCCAGGTCCCCTTCTTCCTGTACATAGTACCCAACCCAAACAACTATTTCTTGCAACACTACATCTGCCAGACTTTTCAAGGTTACTTAACAACCCGATTTGTCATGATCCGCATTGGCCCCCCATGTTGACTAAGTTTCTCTCGGATATCCTGAAATTAAAAGGAAATCCTAGCAAAGATGTGGATGATCACATGAAAACTTTCCACTTGTGCCACTCATCAAAATCGTTGTGAGATGACTCCCTACAGTTGTGCCTGTTTCAATGCACTCTTATTGGGGGTGTTGTGAAATGGTATATTGAGCTCGACCGCTCAAGGAATTCTTAATTTAGCGACTTGGCGATGGTCTTCCTAAACCATTTCCAAATACCCATGAGATATGATGTTGACACTAAGTTGTTGGCCAACTTTAAGAAGACTAAGACCGATCATATATTAGATCACATCCAAGAATGAAGGCATTGTAAAAAGCTTGATTAAGGTATAGGTCCCACCAGATTTCTTGTTGGAGTGGTTCCTGAAGTCTTTCGTACCAGTTTTATCCAAGGATGTTGCAACTTTGGGAGTGTTTTCAGAGGAGGAGGAGATATGAGAGAAAAACAACTCGAACTGATTTACTCTAAGTCTGGCTTACTCTATGAGATCTTTCCAGATGCACCATGATCCATCCTCAATAAGGCCAGACAAAAGTTTGGACCACATGTCGATGGTACAGTTGGTTCAACACAAAGAAATTACACTGATCTGTTGTTAAATTAATTGCAACAATTGTAGATACAACAGACAGCGGACAACCATACCTATGGTTTTGATGTTCCCCCTACCCAAACATCGGATGTACAAAGTGTGCAGTCGATGAAACAAAAGGCTAACTAGAAGCTTGAAGGAAAGAAAAAACAATGAAATAAGAAGGGTAAAGGGGATAAGAAGGATAATAACAATGCTGGCAGGGGAAAATAGAGAAGAGAAAGTCAAAGTATCCATGTAACCTTTGCACGGAGGACATCCTAACTAACCTGTGCCCTCGACTTGTGGAGGCCCAGAAGCTATTGGCATAGCAACATCCTGTTGTGCCGACGAACCCATTTCCACATGGAAAAAATATGGCTCAAGCCTCAGCATCTTCGAGTGAGGAAGGTGCAGTCAAGGACCCCCTATGTCTATTGGTAATACCTCAGCCGTGAACTGTTATATGGTAAAATGTAACGCTCATATAGAAACAAATACCCAAGATTATAGAATGTCGGAATCTATCGAGAAGGGTAAAGAAGCCACAAACCCACCAGTTCCTCTCCAGATTGAGAACATGATGGGAGAAACAATGACATGCATCCCTAAAGGTGCATTCAAGAAATCTTATCATAATCCGAATGCAAGGGATACCCAAAACTACTCTATGGTGAAAGATTTGACACAAACCCCTTGTGCGATTTCCGCATTGGAGGTCCTCTAGAGCTTCCCTTCATAGAGAAAGGCTTTGTTATCCACCTTGGGATCTATAGAGACTTGTAATCCAAGAGCAATCATTCTCGATCCAACCAACTTGAAACCTCATCTTCCTTATGATGTTTCTTTTCAGATAGTAGTGGCTTACACCAAAAAATATCTTTCACACGGTGGTTGATGAGAGTGCCTCGAATTGTGTGATGTTGTTGGCATGTTGGAAGGCCATCGGCCAACCTGTTTTGTCTTTGTCACCTACATTTCTTATGACATTCGATGGTCATTTGTTAATACCATGTGGAATCATTCCTTATTTCCCCATGTAGTTAGGAGGGAAGACCGTGTGCATCGAACTTGAAGTGGTCGATGCCCCTCTTGACTAAAACCTTTTGTTAGGAAGGAGTTGCACCTATGCAATGCATGCAGTGGTTGCTACAGTATTTTAGCTATTGTTGTTTCCACACGAAGGCGAAATCATGACCAATGACCAGTTGTCCTTCTCCCATCTTGACCCTTCATCAGGGGCATCCACGGTCCTGATGATTGATAAGTCTCATCCCGACACCATCAATATAGGGGCTGGTTTGTGTCCATCGTTGATGGGTACTTTCGATTACCCGACCAGCCTAGGGAGAAAAATTTTCAAATGTCGTCGTTCCACACGACTTACTTTCATGATCCATGGAATCTTCCTTCCCCATCGGCATGGATGGAAGGGACAGGGAATTATTGCATGTCCATTCCCTTGTCCACGATAGAAGTTTCATACAACATTGTCCAGCAAGCTTCGGTCACCCTGATTCGACTCCCGCATAAGAATTATATACAGTTCTCGAGCCTATCTGGGCCCAATATTCCCTTGCCACTACAGATTCTTTAGACCTGGTCTTGCCCTCAGATGAGGCGATTATTGAGGCATTTACTGGTCCAGACAGAACCTGGGATGATCTCCATCACAGATCTTATGTTCTCTCGAAGTTAAGAAGAATAAAGGAAAGCGATTTTTTGTTGACTATGACTGGAGATAGGTCTTGTCCTGTTAATCCTCTGGATACACACATAGTTTACGTTGAGTGTAATTTGGAGAGTATCACTGAAATGATCCCTATATATACCTTGAGAACCCCTGGAGTCATGGATAATGTTTTCGTTGGAGACGACTGCTCCCTTGAAGAGATTTGAGTTTATACAAAGTTCTTTAAATATTTTTGTGACATGTTTTCATAGTATTACGAGGAAATGCCAGGCATAGACCCAAGAATTGTCAAACATGAGATAACGACTTATCCTGATGCCAGATCGGTCTGAAATAAGATCTGTCTGGTGAATCCTTGGAAAGTAGTAGTGATTCAGGCTGATGTAGAGAAAATTATTAAAGGCGGTTTCATCTGCCCTGTATAGTTGATGGAATGGGTGTCAAATCCCATTCTGGTTAATAAAAAACATGGTACGATTCGCATGTGCACGAACTTTTGTGACTTGATAAAGGCATGTATGAAAGATAAATTTCCCACAACATTCATTGATCAGATTGTCGATGAGTGTGCAGGCTGTGAGGTATTTTCATTCATGGATGGTTTTTTGAGATATAACTAGATTTAGATCAAACCCAAAGATCATCATAAAACAACGTTTATCTATCCTTGGGGCACATTTTCTTATCGTAAGATGCCTTTTGGCCTAAAGAATTTTGGAGCCACTTTTCAATGGGCCATGTATTTAACTTTACACTACCTTAGACATATAGTCAAGGCTTACCTCGATGATCTAACATCACACTCGCGCAAGAGATCTGATCATCCCACACACCTCCGACTAATATTCGAACGATATCGCTACTATCAGATTCACTTGAATCCTAACAAGTGCAGTTTCTATGTGACGTCGGGTCGTCTCTTAGGTTTCATAGTTTCGACAACAAGGATCATGGTCGATCCTCTTAAGGTTGAGGTAATAGTTCAGTTTCCTCCATCGTGCACAATACCCCATCTTCAAAGCTTACATGGGAAAGAGAACTTTCTTCGGCGTTTTCTCGTGAACTAAGTCAAGATCACTAAAGGTTTCATGCATTTATTTAAAAAGGGAGTCCCTTTCTGTTGGAACGAAGCCACTCAATGCTCTTTCGAAGCATTGAAATGTGCCCTTACGTCTACCCCTCTGCTCCGACCTCCGGATTATAATAGATATTTATTGTTGTACTTAGCCACTGTAGAGTTGACCATTGACATGGTCTTGGTTCAAGAGGACGATCTGCTCGAAGAGCATGTCATTTATTACCTAAGTCAAGGCCTAGTTGGGTCGGAACTCAACTATTCCCATGTTGAGAAACTTGTGTTGACAGCAGTGCATGCTATCGAGTTGTTCCGTCATTATATTTTTCTTTACCAGACCACCTTAATTATCACTGTAAATCCATTTCAATATGTGTTGACACAATGGGTCATTGGCGGAAATATCAGTAGACGGATTGTAATCCTCCAGGATTTTTACTTGGATTTTGTTTCCGTGAAATCCAAGAAGTCATTGGTCTTTGCGGAACTCATTTCGGAACTTTCGGTCGAATCAAGTGATGTTATGCCTAAAGAATCACCTATTAAAGGAGATATTTTTATGATCGCATCTTTGGACCCCTGGTATGGAGATATACTAGTCTATATCCATACTTTGAAGTGCCCTTCTTCTGCTTCTTGTGAAGAGTGTTGATGAATTCGCCATCGAGAATGAAATATCTCATACTTGATGACACTTTGTATCGTCGAGGTATAGATTGCATTCTTCGTCGGTTACTTATACATGAGGAAGCGAAACTTGTTCTTAACGAGTGCCACACTGGAGCATGTGGTGGTCATTTGTTTGGGTTGGAAACAACCCAAAATATTCCACGAGCCAGTTACTTTTGGACTGCGTAATCAAATATTGCATTGAGTCGGTCAAGAAGTGTCACCCATGTCAGATATTCTCTCGGAAGATGAGGGCACATCCTTCTCCCATGTTTCCCATCTAATGGAAAAAGTGTCCTTAGACACACACTTTTATTAAATAGGAAAAAAAATTACATAAGATACTTTGCAAGAGTTTACACCCGAAGAACACAATACTCTTGCAATGAGCTATATATAAGCTAAATGTCCTAACAAACTCTAGATATGGATCACTTATTAAATAAACAAGTGTCCATTTACAATAAATGCTATCTTAACAATCTTATAACAATACTCCTAATTTAGAGCCTAAGATACGACACCTCTCTAGAGTCATATCTTTTACAAGAATAATGTATTTCTAAAAGTCTACATTTATTAATCAAATATTCTAGATTATTAATTTAATATTCTAAATTAATAATCATTTTATTCTAACTTTATAAACTATGATATTTGTATTTTGGATTATCTAACATTCCCCCCTATGATCCAAAGATACATTATAGAAGATACCAAGTTCATTCCTGAACTTAGTAAATTTTATTCTACCAAGAGGTTTCGTGAAAATGTCAGAGATCTGATCTTCTGAAGGAAAATAAATTGGCTTGATGACATCCTTTGCAATGAGTGATCTGATATGATGATACTTGGTGTCCATGTGTTTTGTCTTTGAATGAAAAACTGGATTCTTAGCAAGCTTAATGGCTGACTGGCTGTCGATGAATAATGATGTAGCTTCTGCTTGAGAAATGCCCAAGTCCTGGAAAATCCTGCGTAACCAAACAATTTCGCATGTTGCTTCCCATGCTGAGATGTATTCTTCTTCTGTTGTAGAAGTAGCAACTGTAGCTTGTTTCTTACAATTCCAAGACACTGTTGCTGAACCCATGTTCATTAAATAACCTGATGTTGATGCTCAATCATCAATACTTTTGGCAAAGTTGGCATCTGAAATTCCACCAAGTACAAAATTTTTAGTCTTTTTGTAAAGAAGACCAAAATCTTTTGTTCCTTGGATATATCAAAGAACTCTTTTGGCTGCATTCCAGTGGTTGTCCCATGGTTGTTGCATAAAGCAGGAAAGAATATTGACTGCATAAGATAGATCTGGGTGAGTGTTTGTCAAATAAATCAAGCTGCCAATCAACTATCTATAAATAGTGTTGTCTACCAATTCCCCCCCTTCAAATTTTGAAAGTTTCAAGTTTTGTTCCATAGGGGTAAGAGATGGTTTACAATCCTGCATGCCAAACTACTAAACAATTTCTGCTACATACTTACTCTGAGAAATGAAAATATGATCTGGACGTTGGAATACTTCAACGCCAAGATAGTAGTGAAGGAGTCCCAAATCTGTCATCTTAAAACCTGCATGTAACTCCTTTTTCACCTATGCAATATGATCATCATTGTTTCCTGTAATGAGCAAATCATCTACAAGCATAATAAGAATCACCAGATAAGGAACCTGTTGACGGATATACAAAGTATCATCACATTCACTTTGTTGAAAACCAACCTTCCTAAGGTATTCATCCATTTTTGTATACCAAGCTCGAGGAGCTTGCTTTAACCCATATAAATCCTTAATCAATTTGCAGACTTTATGTTCCTGCCCTACAATTTCAAAACCTGGTGGTTGTTGCATATATACATCTTCCTGTAAATCTCCATTGAGAAAATAACTTTTTACATCCATTTGATGAACTTTCCAACCTTTCTGAGCGGCCAATGCAAGTGTTAAGCGGATGGTATTCCATTTAGCTGTAGGAGAAAAAGTTTCCTCATAATCAATGCCTTCCTACTGTGCAAGACCTTTAGCCACAAGTCGGGCTTTATACTTGTCAATTTCGCCATGTTGGTTGTATTTAACTCTGTAAACCCATTTGCATCTGATGGGTTTAACACCTGTAGGAAAATCAACAAGTTTCCAAGTGTTGTTATCAATTACTGCTTGATATTCCTCAACCATAGCCTGTTGCCATTCTTTATGTTTTATTGCTTCTTTGTATGTGGAATGTTCAGTAAAATCATGTGCTACTAAGGCAAAATTCCCTTCATTGTTGTGTGATCCCCTTGTTCCTGTTTTATTTTTCTCATCGGGCCTTACATCTTTCAAAAGTTGAACTGCCCATTTTGGTAGTTGATGTTCACTAGTTTGGGGATCTGAATTACCATTATTGTAAATTAGATTAATGTAAACTGATGTTCGTCGATCATTTGAAGATTCTGGAGGTGGAGAATCATTGTCAGATGAACTGTCGTTGCTAGGATATTCGGATGAACTGTTGGAAGACCCAGATGATGTTGTCGAAGTAACTGGACTGGATGTAACATCTTCAGATGAAGGAAAATCAAGTTCATACCAATTATGTGAATTTGGCTAACTTTGAACTTTTCCTTTTCTTTGATTTCCTTTAGTTTCTAACTTTTGAAGAAGACTTTCTATTTCGTCAGCACTTTTACTTTAAGTTTCATCAAAAATGACATCCCTGCTCACAATAAATTTACCACTGGACAAAATTCGATACCCTTTCTTCTCATCAGAATACCCAATCATTGTGCATTTCAAGCTTCTTCAGTCAAGATTTGTTCGTTTTTCTTTAGGATCTAAGGCATAACATACTGATCCAAAAACTCTAAGATGTTTAACTCGAGGTTTGAAACCAAACCATGCTTCATAAGGTGTGATTCCATCCAAAGAAGCAGTTGGAGATATGTTTCTTAAGTAGATAGTTGTATGGATTGCTTTTGCCCAATATGTAGAACTTAACCTTTTAAAACTTAACATGGATCTTGCCATTCCTAACAAAGTGCGATTCATTCGTTATGCGACTCCATTTTGCTGAGGAGTGTAGAAATTAGTAAGATGTATTCTTATCCCATTGTCTGTGCAATAAGTGTTGAATTCATTAGAAGTGAATTCTCCGCCATTATCTGTCTTGAGTGTACCTATCTTTTCTTGAACTTCATTTTCAACAAGTTGTCAAAAAATCTTAAATTTTTCAAATACTTCTGACTTTTTCTTCAAGAAGTAAACCTAAGTGATTCTACTGAAATCATCAACAAAGAGTAAAAAATATTTTCAACCACCGAGAGAAGTTTCTAGGGGTCCACAAACATCACTGTGAACTAGTTGCAACCGCCAATTTGCACACCATGAACTTGTTGAAAAAAATTCTCGACTCTGTTTTCCATAAATGCATGCTTCACATTTTGAAGTGTCCTTTTTGAAAGTGGGAAGTCCCTTAACCATCCCTTGTTTTTGCAGTTGAGACGGACTATCAAAATTGAGATGTCCATATCCTCACATGCCACAATCTAATAGGGGAGATACCTATACTTACTGTTCCTGCAAAGTCTGAATGTCTTGGAATAACTGTTCATTTCATCCTTAAAAGTTTTCCATATTCATATCTTGTCATCACTGTTTTCATATTTTGTTTAATTGAATTTATCTTAACCAAGCCATCTTCCATAATCACCTGATGGCCTGCTTGTCGAATCGTGACTAAAGATAACAGATTCTGTTTAAAAGTGGGTACATACCATACATTTGAAGTCATTCTTTCTCCAATATCAGGTAAATAAACTTTAACTATACCTTTTCCATAAGGAGTATGTTTGGTATGATCTGCAAGAGAGACGGAGTTAAGATGACATTCTTGAAAATTCCAGAAAAAAATCACGTCTAAAAGTCATGTCTTGAGATGCTCCTGAATCTAAAATCCAAGCATCCTCATAATCACTCTGAAAATCAGTGGAAAGATGTAATGTTGAAGATGAGGTAAACACATATTCAGAATCATCATCATGACGATCATTTGCAAACTATGTTGTGTTTTGATGAAACTTGGAGATTTTATCAATGGAAGTTCGACAATCTTCTGCATAATGACCAACTTTGTTACACCTTCTGCAAACAATTTGACTGAAGTCTCTCCCTCTGCCGAAATTATGTCCTCTTCCCTTGCTTTGATTTCTGTGTGGAGTTTGTCCTCTGCCTTGACTATTGCCTTGAAAAGATCCTCTACCTTGACTATTTCCTCTTGCGTGAAAATATCCTCTGCCTTGATTGTTTCCTCTGCCTTTAAAATACCCTCTTCCTTGACTATTGCCTCTGCCTTGACTATTTCCTCTGCCTTGAAAATTGTTATCGCTATTTTGGCTTCGACCATGACCTTGTACAAAACTTCCTCTTCCTTTGCTGCTATAACTGTCACTTGAAGACTTACTTGTGCTTGCTTCTGTGAAAAAAACATCTTCTCCAACTTGTTTTTTCTTTCCAAAAGTTTTGTTGTCTTGAGATAATAGTTCACTTAGTTCATCAAATGTAAGCTTGTCTAACTTGTCGGTGACTTGTAAAGTTTCCAAAAAATGTGTATAGGAAGAAGGCAATCCAGCGATTAATATTGTGGTCATGAAACTATCATCTACTGCTTGAAAACCCGTGTTCAGTATTTCCTACTTAATGTTCTTAAGTCTGGAAATATATTCATGGACATCACCTCCTTCAGTCAATTTTTGTTGAAGCAACTTTAATTGAAGATCAACTTTCTTGTATTCAGGCTGAGTATCAAATAAATCTTTAAAAACTTTCAAAGCAAACCACGCATCAGTCGTATTTTCAATGTGAACATACATCTCATCATTAACTGAAGATTTAATAAGTGCTAATGCTTTGGCATTTTTAACTTCCCATTTTGCTAATGTAGCTGCATCTGTCAGCTTAGTTGGCTTAGTATCTTCATTATAGATATCACACCAAAGTTCATTGTAAATGAGAGTGTTTTCAATTAGTCGTTTCCATGTCTTGTATGATTTTGTGCCTTCAAGTTTATCAGAGTCGGAGAACAAATTAATTAATTTCGACATTGTAGTTTGTTGAATTTACGCACCAAAAAATAATCACGCAAAGAAATATGAAGATGAACAACACACCAGATGCATTACACCAAACACGATCTATCGGGGCTTGGCCTTGACCCTCGTATAGTCGTTAAAACAAAGGAAAAAATGACTAAGCTTTGTACTTGGCTCTAGTCAAATTCCAAGGAACTTTCAAAATTTTACACTTTTACATAATTCTGGCAATTTTGCCCCCCCTCAAAGTAAAAAGACTTTGAGTTACAAAAAAAATGTTATCCAAAAAAAATAATCACTTGATATGGATGTATCTTTTGATATACCTTCAACATTCCATGCTCACATCTGTCACGCACATCTTTCACTCACTAGGGTTCCAGGAATTAAAGAAAATGTTGCAAATTGCTCCAATTTCCCTAAATGGAATTTTAATACCATTTCAGAACAGCAGCAAACATATCACTGAAGTAATTAAAGAAAACATATCACCGTCATCTTGAGACTCATTTTCACCAGAGGTGAATTAATTGTGGCTGTTCAGATCCGTTTTGTGGCATTTCACGAGGCAAGGGGGCCACTGATTCGGCTCACTTGTTGTTGTACAACAAGGCGAAAATTTGGCAGCGTATAAGAGGATTTTGTTTTGGGACACTTGAATAATATGGGCATTGAGATGTTGGGATCTGACCATATGAAAGGTCAGACGATTTTAATAATGGTAGAAGGAATTTTTGATCTGTTTCCAATCAAAAAAATTTAACACTTGAGCGTTAATGAGATGGCGCAGGCAATCTCACAGACTTGTAATATCTTTGGCAATTTTAATCACGGGAATCTTCTCTTCAATATCTCTTTTAAGATCAAGGTTTTCTCAGTGCGAAAATAAGATAGATCTTGAGAATGGTGAGTGTGGATCCTTTCTGTCTGTCGTCCGTTGAATTTCTCCCCCAGATTTCATGCACCTAGGGACAGTCTACGAGAGGTTCTTGGATCGAATCTCGGCCTGCTTTCCTTGTGGCCGGAGAGTCTTTCTGTTTGTACTCAGTAACAATTCCTCCCGAATAACAAATCTCCCTAGATTTAATGCATGACCATGGAACTGGGCAGTAGTGGTGGGTGTGGATCCGGCTAGAAATAACTTCAACGCCAAGAGCTATGACAAAGAACATGCAATATTTGACTCCATGGGGCTTCAGAAAAACCTTTTAAGAGGAATTTTTTATGTTATCCTGCAAGCACAATTAGGATCAGTTGGACCATGCGCACACAGAGAGTTCTACAACAGTTGGATTGCGCACACATAGAAAATTCTACAGCAACGTCTCATTAAGATAAATACATCCAGCTCAGCAATGAAACTCAATCCAAAAAGAGGACACGTCCCAACAAAGAAATAACTTGGCCTAGATCCGAGTTTTTATTGTTCAAAGAAAAAATGCCCAGCGATTGATGGGATCTCAACCAATCAGCCAATTCACCCCTTCTAACACCAGATCATAGTGGTGTTTGTATGCTTATCATAGTTGAATTTAAATACTTATCACAGTTTAAGAATATAACAGTGATAATTAATATAACAGTGGATTGGAGAGGCCATGAGCATTTAGCTCAGGAATTAGTTTGCCAAAAATTTATTCGCCAGAAACTAATTTGTTAATTTCAGGATTTGCAATTTGTAAAATCAGTTTGTGAGTCCAATGACTAATATCTGAAAGTAAAAAAAAAAAAAATTCCCTTTTTAAAAAAAAAAAATTGAACAATAACTAACCGATTTACCGACAGAGTATGCGCCGACGTTTTCCCTTGGCCTGTAGCACTGGGATCTCTTCCTCTGATTAGATAATATCTTCTTCAGTTCAGGAGCATTACTGGAGCTCTGATACCACAATAATGGCAGAAGTGTCCTCAGACACACACTTTTATTAAATAGGAAAACAAATTACATAAGATACTTTGCAAGAGTTTACACCCGAACAACACAATACTCTTCCAATGAGCTATATATAAGCTAAATGTCCTAAAAAACTCTAGATATGGATCACTTATTAAATAAACAAGTGTCCATTTACAATAAATTCTATCTTAACAATCTTATAACAATACTCCTAATTTAGAGCCTAAGATATGACACCTCTCTAGAGTCATATCTTTTACAACAATAATGTATTTCTAAAAGTCTACATTTATTAATCAAATATTCTAGATTATTAATTTAATATTCTAAATTAATAATCATTTTATTCTAACTTTATAAACTATGATATTTGTATTTTGGATTATCTAACACCATCATCGTTGTTGGTACCTTCACTAAGTGGGGGATTGATTTTATTACATGTCACCCGGCTTCATCCAGGTGGAATCTTTATATCATCAGAGCAGTAGAATACTTCAAAAAGTGGGTTGAGTCTATGCCAATGTTTAACAATGATGGAGAAACAACAACTCTCTTCATTTTTAACCAAATAGTAGCAAGGTTCGACATCCCGAAGGAAATTTTCACTGACCATGGCAGTCACTTCCAGAACAAAATTATGTCTGAGTTAACATAAAAGCTTGGGTTGAGGCAAGAATATTCATCACCCCACTACCCACAAGTGAATGGTCAAGTGGAATTTGTGAATAAGTCCCTCAAGACTATTCTTCAACAAACGATCAAATTTTCCAAGTCAAATTGGCATTTGATGTTGTATTTCACATTATGGGCCTACCGAATGTCTGTAAAGACTACCACCGGTTTCTCACCTTTTCAAATTGTCTATTGAGTGTTAGATCCTATCTTTAAAGTTGGAAGTAGATTAACTGCCAGACATTTCACTGCTTGAGGAACACCTATTATATCTCGAGCAAATCAATGAGGAACATTGTGATGTAGTGTTAAGTACCTATACCAGATCTGCAAATATACTTCAGAAATAACCAAGAATAAACCATAAACCATTCACCATAACATGAACACAAGAAATAGAGAAAACCCTTGAGGTAGGGTAACACCATATATTAATCCTTATGGAAG
>ML785953.1:172433-184322 GCA_009831015.1 Picea engelmannii
TTAATATAGTGGACCTAGTCCACCTTACATTGAATGACCACATTCCCATATATTAAATGACTTCCACTAATAACACATAACTACATTCCCATTGGGTACCTCCCTAGGTACCCCATATTACCTCCCTAGGTATACCACATATACCACTTGTTAAGAACCAAGAACTGAATACAAAAGAACCACAATAGATATAGAAGAACAATATGCAAAATCTCATTTATTACCATCAAACCCTTGAGGTAGGGTAACACCATATATTAATCCTTACGGAAGGATAAAACTCCTCAAGCAATCTTTGCTTGTACAATCACAATATTCTTCACTCTATTTCATTACATTGCCTAGACTTCTTTATATAGCTCTCCCTATCTCCTAGGAACCTTCTAGAGAGCATTCTCACATTTATTACATACAACTACCATAGTGGGCCTTTATTAATATAGTGGACCTAGTCCACCTTACATTGAATGACCACATTCCCATATATTAAATGAATTCCACTAATAACACATAACTACATTCCCATTGGGTACCTCCCTAGGTACCCCATATTACCTCCCTAGGTATACCACATGTAGCCTTGGCCAAGGAGGCTCACAAGAAATGAGTCAAGTGTCAATATGATTGATTCATTTGTCCTCAGATTTTCTCCAAGGGCGATCTTGTCCTGGTTTATGACCAAGACAAAGATCCCCTGGGGGCAAGCAATTTCAAACCCATGTGGTTCGGACCGTAAATTATGAAATAGGTCTTAAAAAAGGGAGCTTATTGTCTCGTTGACTTTGACGAAAATGCCTTTGCAGAGCCTAGAAATGGGATCTACCTCAAGAAGTATTACTCTTAGGTTAGTATCCTGTGTGATTTCTGGTACATATGTATAGTTCTTATACAGTTTTTTGTCTTTTTGTTTTATGGACATGTCCTTATTTATGTCATCTTTTTCACTGTGACAGATGTCAAGTGAATCAGAGGTTTTTGTTGAGTTCACGAACGGTGCTAGCCGACACAATCGGAGGCTTGCTTCCGCAGCTTGCATGATTTTACACCTGAAGGCTTGTTTCTATCTTATGGAGGTATCTGTTTAGGTGATGCCACAAAAAATGTCATCGAGTACAGTGTAGTGATAGAGTTTATTTGTGACTCTTTGTCGCATGGAATCTCTCACTTCTGAGTCTACTTAGATGCTCAGCTGGTTGTGTCCCAGTTAAATGGATTTTATCACGTTTATGATCCTACTTTACACTAACATTTCCTTAGGGTACATCTCGTATAACGTTACTTTGATTACATTACATATATCCATGTTCCTAGGATATTAAATCAAATGCTAGATACTCTAGCTAATCAAGTATTAGATAGGCATGTTTCACACACATATAAATGTACATACATTTGTAAAAAATGTGATCCATAAGACATAAAGATGTAAATATATATATATATATATATNTATGTATGTCAAAAAGTGTCTGAGGATATAGGTGGGCATGGACGCTTATGCCCTCAAAAATATGCAAAAGATTGCTCTTGATACATAATAAGTCCATCCTATCTAAGATCGGGGCCTATTGGGCCTGTCGTAGTGTACTACGATGTTAGCGAAACACCGAAAAAGTTGGACCCAAGTCCGTGGCACCCCCACTACATGAGGCTGCATAGAAGGCAGGAGATCCTTGATCTTGTCCATAGGTACCGTGTGAGTGAGCGTAGTGAGTTTCTGCTCCACCGTTCTTGAAAATCTCTTAGCCTCTCTAGCTGGAGGTCCCCCTGTGGTTGATGGTCCACCGACTGCTGCTGGTCTTGCCTCTAGTCGAGGACATCGTTGCGTCCTCATGAAGTCATTCGGGTGCACTAGTCCGACGTCTGTACATAACATATACGTAGATGTCAGTGCTTTGATGCATATAAAAAATGATATATATATAAAAGAAATTAAAAATTAAATAACTTTTAAAAACATGTACCTAGATATACTCGCTCCTCTCCGATAGGTACGGGCATGTCCGAATCTCTGGAGAAGTTGATTCCAGCATAGGAGTAGTCCTCTATGGTTGGAATCTTCCTTGCCCACAAGTCGAAGAATTTGTCGTCGAAGGCCTCTATGGTCCTTCTTCCCCTCTGTCGTGGCAATAATGTTTCCCATATACATACCACTGGGAAGGAGGCCACATGCCCCCATACAGTATCTTTAGGAATCTGAATGGGCACTCTCTTGAAGAAGAACAAGCATAGGATTGTGCCAAATCCGAAGTTTTTTTTTCTATGCTCTCAACACTCTATCTGCTGCCTCTTCATGCATTTGAGCATGGTCGTACTCCAGTCATAGATATGTGTCTCCTGGCACTAAATTTCACAATGCATGTGCACCCAAGAATCCTGGAGAAGCAATGTGGATCCAGTGATCTGCCCAATGAGTAGTAATATCACCCTCAATGTCAAACTGGTGACCTTGTGAATGGGCACTTGAGAACCTACCTTCTTAGTGCCGACCTCACAGTACATCCTGATATAATCCTCAATGTTGAAAGGCCCAGGGGGAAAAGTGCGCAGATTGACTGGTTCCCCTCTCCTCGAGAGGCTAGTCAAGAAGTATATTTCCTCAGTCGTTGGATTCAACGAATGCCCCTCTATCATAAATGCCTCTGTGTCTGGATGTTAGTAATCAACCAGGGTTTTCAGTAACTTGGGTTGTGCCCTAATAAACAAATACCAGAAGAAATTCCACAGCCCACATTGTTTCAATGTGGCAATGGAAGCAAGGTCCTCATCGACCAATATATCAATATCCTCGTGTTCCCTCTCCCTCCAGTGGACATACATCCTATTCCATGAAAATTCAAAGGGGAGTTAGCTCTTGCATCCTTATTTTTTCGATGTTTTTTAGGGTGTACGCAGGTTGTTCTTTTCCACATTCGCGTATGTTTGTTGGTAGACTATTTTATACCTGCGTACATACATGGGTGTCCTTGGAAAACCCACTTACACGTAGGGCCGCTCCTTTTCAGGGGAGCACGCCCCCCAAAAAACAAAAAAATAATGCACAAAGGAAGAATGAAATGCAAGAGGGATGAGTTTGTACTTACCTGGTCTGAGCAGAAGTTCGTTTCGTCCCCTGAAGCTCTCGTAATCAACTTATTTATAAAAGGGGTCTTTTTTACCTTTTGGTTAATTTTCAAATTGCAATGGTGAAAACAATCTTTCAACTTCTATTTATAGATTCTTTTGGCCCTTTTTGCCACTTTTTTGACCCCCTTTGTCGGTTTTTTTGGCTTGGAAATCATTTAATTTTGTTTTCGAATTTCTTATGAGATGTTATGATACACGTTTTTTGGTTTGGTGACTTTTCGAGAGATGGGTCACATTCAAGGTCCTTTGATCAAAAGTCATTTTTCCAACTTTTTGCATATAAGTTAGGATTTCACCTCCACTTTCTGCATCTTGTTGTATTTTTCGCTTTTCTATAGGATAGACCCCACTGAAGTGAAACACAGAACCGTCATTACTACTTTAGAAGTGTTGTGATTAGGTGGTAGAGCCTACCTTTACATGGATGCGCTAGATAGATCCGTGTTGCATTTTGGCCTCCATGTTGTCTGTAATGATTTTAGGCTCGCGAGTCCTTGTTAGTCCTGTCAAGATTATAAGATTGAGCCTCATTCATCTGATGCACCATCACTCTTGGCCTCACCCTTGGGACTCTGAAAATGAGCACGCTTTTCTGTCTTTCAAGCTCGCCTTGAAATAAAAAAAAGCAACATCCGACGAGACTACATTTATGCTTTTCAATTTTGTCTGGATTAATTGAGAAAAGTAACCTCGTGGAGTAATCTTTAAGCCCTTTTTAGACTCTCTAAACATGAAAAGAATTTCGAGTGATCTTGTTTCCCTTCACGCTCACAAAACTCAAATTTGAAGGCATGTCTGTCCAGCCATAGTTTACCCCTTTTTCGGTCTGGATGGTCAATTGTACAAACAAAGGTATACTCTAGGAAGTTCAATTCGCTAGAAGATTATTCTCAGGTATAATTTTAACCCTTTTTTGAGCCTGGGGGCCTAAATTTACAAAAAAGTAACATTCTCCTTGGTTTTGGTTTATCACCTTTTTCAGGCCTTGGAGATTACTTACGAAAAAGGAACCCACACAGAGTCCATAGTTAATCTCTTTTCAGACTCCCTAAAATTGAAAATATTGTCGAGTGACCTTGTTCCTTCACACTCGTTAAATTGGTACAGAAGAAAATCTACTGGCATGAGTTTACCCCTTTTCCGGCCTGTGGATTATGGAGGAAAAAGGTACACCTTGAGAGATTCGTCTCGCCGGGAGAGTTCTCCTCAGTAAAATTTATACTTTTTCAAGCTAAGGGGAATAAATCTAGAAAAGGTAGTGAGTCCATAGTTAATATCTTTTCAGACTCCTTAAAATTGAAAATATTGTTGAGTGATCTTGTCTTTGTCACACTCGTTAAGATGGTTTTGAATAGACATCTTTTGGATGCAAGATTACCCCTTTTTTGAACTGACTAGACTATCTCCAAAATATATACTCCTTGGCATCTTCTTTTATGTTTTTTCAGACTCTCTAAATGTGAAAAAACTACCAAGCTTACCTTCTATGGGCTCGTTAAAAATACATTGAAGGGGGTTTCATTATGTCTTGTTAATCGCAATTGCATCTCTGTGTCTTTGGCCAAATTTCGGATCCATGTTGCTCTCAACTGAACCTTTGAAGCATGCCTTATATGCAATGCTTGTAGCACTTTGCCTCTGCGACCTGACACCTTGGCCCATGGAGGATTTTTCCTAGAGTGTCATTTCCCTGCACATGTCTCCTTGCTTTGAGCATTAGTGTGTTCCTTGCGGTTGGAAATAGTATGCTTTCTTACGACACTCATTCCTCCTTTGTAATGTAGCATTATTTTATTATTTTTCAAGCTCTTTAAAAAATTAAAAAGACAAAAAAAATTAAAAAAACCCAAAAAGAGGGGATGGGAAAAATATATTCTTTTTTTGGAAGAAAAAGGAGTCTCCCTTGGACAAAGCACATCCTTCTGTTTTTTCATGAAGCATTGGGATCTAGTATGACCTTAGGAATATATTATCACTACATAGAGCTATGTCCTCCTCCGTTTGGTTACTCTTCCAAACACATGGAGAGTTTGTGTTGCCTCCTGCATCATGAATTTATGTCAATGACATGTTGCCTAAGTCTGGTCATCTTTCGTGGTTTTTTCCAAGGGAAGTTTAACCCAACCTGAGTCAACCTTTCTACAGATCATCTCTTGACCTCATGAGTCAGCCATCCTAAAATTCCAGACAAGTCTTGATTCAAAATCAGTGAAGTTCTATGCCTTATCATGAATATCCTGTCGTGTTTTCCCGACGAGTTGTCGAAGACCTATGGGTAGTGAAGTCATACACTCACATTGTACTCCTACCCGAGTTTTGAAGATCTTTAAGTTGTTTCTTGAGCTATGAAGACCTCATCTCTAGTCATCAGGTGTCATTGTCTTCTTTAAAATGAATACTCTACTTGTATATATTTGACTTTGAGATGTACACCCACTGTGTATTTCTCACGGATACACTTTATATAGTTATATGACATGGTTCTGCAGTGTATTTTATTGGAAACAATGATTTATTTCATCGCGAGCATGGGTATGCCTGCCTCGGAGAGATAATTGCTATTTTGCAGATGACACCTCTCGAACTCTGGTCCCGAGCTCACTCGTTTTCTTACATCGGTGAAGATTTTGTAATGTATTTAATCCATCAGATGCTCTTTTGACCTCACACATTAGAGAGCATCTGTTATAACCCTAAATTTCTCAAGACATGCTTACCTAGATTTTGGCTCTCTTACTTGCATTTTTTTCCAAAGCATGGTTGAGTTGCTCTTCTAAAAAACCAATTTTTTGAATATGTACATGCCCTACACCACTACTTCCCGCATACATGTGCTTTCTGCACCACTATAGCTCGCATACATACACATGTTGCACCATTACAACCCGTGTATACTTGCAAAATCTGAAAAAAATAAAAGGTTGCAAGGAATTCGTTGAGATTACGGGCTATTGGGTAGTTTCCCAACTAATCCACCACATATAGCCTGTCACCCAACCGAATAACCATACTTTTTTCATATAAAATAAGGTGTTGGGATCTCATTTTACATCTAGACATAAGAACAGTGAAACTATCCCCTTTTCACATCCCCTCCTTTCCCAAGTCATTGCAGCCCTTTTGTGAGAATTGCCTCTGCATTCCCCAATTAGCCCTTCTTCCTCCATCAAAACCCATTCACTTCCCAAGAAAATATTAGAAGGTTGAGAGTAGAAGCCATGAAAAGGTGCACTTGGACCCTGGTGAAGAGGAGCCTGGACCAGGTCCGTGGAGAAGTAGTCGCTTTGATTGTAAAAGGTATAATAATTGAGTTATTAATAAAAGAACTACTTTTCCTGTCCCAAATAATGGTGTATTGACTGCTTTTATTGGTTTATTTTTTTACATTATAACATTTAACCCTAATTTGTATATGAAATAACATGCTTGTAGCTTTCTTTTTTTCTATATTTAAATGAAAGTCATCCTTGGGAGGAGGCTTGCAGTCAGCAAAGCTTTCAAGCGTGAGGGGATCATCATCGAACGTGAAGTAGAGGTATAGTTACCCGATCACTCTCATATTTTCATTTCTTGTATGAGTTTTGGTATGTTTTGGGTAGTTAGAGAAGTAGTTGACCTTTATACGATTAGTTCATCTGCCTACATTATGAACCCTAGTGTAGTCATACGGGGGGTTTTCCCGCTACCAGTACTACTGCATGTGTTGAATTCTGGTAATACTCCTCTTGATGGCGCAGATGGTCCAACTATTTATTCATGGAAGCTACGCCCTTTTCATGCCTTCTTTCCCTATCCAAAGTAGCATCGGTTATATCCATAACTTTTCTGATCAACTCAGTCATCTTAGCATTTTGTGTATTGAACAGTGTCTCCTTTGTGGTGATGAGAAGTGCTCTATCGAGTGTGAGTCTCCTTTTCTTGGTAATTATTATCATCACATCCTTCATTTTTATATCATAAGCGATCACATGTACTTCTCCAATTTCATCTACTGGTTCAGGAATATGTTGATATCCCCAGGTTAAAGTGTTGCCTAGGACTCCTACCGTGTAGAAATTTTCTATGGCCAATTTTTGTAATTCCTTAGCAGGGGAGGTTTTTGTATGCTCTAGTGACTCGGTCTCCTGTTGGTCCTCATCAGCTCATGGATTCTTTGTCCTAGAAAGGGAGATAAGAAAAGCATCAACCTTATCTTGGGGGTCGGTCGTTGAACTATTAATTTCTGGTTGTTGTGTTCCCTCTTCCTATTCACCAGCACCCAAGTCATTCTTGGAGCTATCCTTTTGAAGTTTTTTTTCCACTTGGTCAGAAAATTCAGTGTCTAGAGTGCTTCTAGCCTCATGGTCGCCTTCCTGGGGATTTTGGATCAAAGCATCAAAAGCTGGAGAAGATGTTTCCCCTATTTCTTCCTCTTTTGTGATTGGTACGAGTGTTATGCATGAGACCTCTAAACATTCCTCGTCATCATATATGGTAATTAAGTCTATGAGGACATTAGGCACACCCATCCCACTTGATTCTCTTGTTATCCTCCGTTGAGTTGCAGTGGTCACCGACGATCCCTCTTATGGGAAAACAGAGTTGGGGTTTTCTTGATTAGTGGTTTCCTCTAGGGGATTTGTCTCTGAGTCGTTTAGATCTTCTCCGCGATTTCTTATGTCAGCTACAGTAATCCTCAAGGTTTCTATGAAATGGTTAAGTGGGGGATTTTCTTATGATCTTTGTAGAGCTATTTTGGCTTCTTCCAGTAACAACATCCCCCTCCTTCATGCCTTTGTTGCTTCTACTCCTCTGTTTTCATCTCTTATCCTAAGAGCTTCTTGAGTCAGTTGATCTATTGTCTCAACATATTCATCCATGGTCATCGCTTTGAATTTGGTCATATTCAGGTTAGCCCTTCTCTAGAGTACTTCCTCTCAATCCTGGGCACCCTCAATGAATATTTCATCTTCAAAAATATCATGAGCATACAACCAATAGGAGGATACCTGCGCCACGTGATGGGGAACTAAACCCTTCGAAATTTTCTTGCAAAAGTGGCATGTGTGAAACCAGTACTCGAGTTGATTCAACCCTTCTTGTTTCTCCTATGCAGTGTCTCTAACCATATAAAATCCTATCTGGAAACCATAGGGAATGAAATCTCTCTTCTTGTCTTTGACCAGGGAGGCGTTACAGCCTTGTAAGATATTCTGGTAGAAAATCTCTCCTAATATGATATTCTCTTGGACATAAACAGGGAGTAGGTGGGGTGCGTCGATAGCTCTGAACACTCTGATGTAGGTGCTAGCTTCTTCGAAGTATCAATGGCCTACCTTAGATATCATATTTTCTTCCACCACCGAAAGATGAGGGCACTCCTTTCTAAAAATGATGAAGTATAGCATAGCTATGAGCTCATCACATATCAAGGAATATGATCTCTTGTATCTATTTTTCCATAAGATGTTGAAATACACATGTACAAGTAATTCATAAATATTCCAGCTCAAATACATACTTGCAAAAATGTTCCTTCCGCAAATTACATCCAACAAGTAGGATGCAATGTAGAAGGTCGGAAACTCTCCTTCATTTGGTGTCTAAGCCTGTGAAATATTAATACTTAGATTCTTAGAGATAATGGCTCCCCAATTGAAACTGCTTCTGGATATCGCCATGGTGTATGCCAAGGGCATCCATGCCTCTGAAAATTTGGAGCAATCCTTCTCTCTGTATAGCCGACAAATCAATTCCATTAGATATATGTAAGGTTCTCAAAGATTAACTGTGTTGTACCATCCAGTGCTCATGTTTGTGAATTTTTTGTCTTCTTTCCACCACAAGGCTAGAAATCGGATGGTATCATGAAACTCATAAAACTTGACCATGAAGTCTGTGTTTAGCCTTTGCTTCAGGTCTCTAAGTTTGTAATAATTTTGAACCTCCACTGGAAGGAAAAAACCAACACATCCTCCTTCCTCATTTTTGAGATCATTTCACCGTGTCTTTATGGTCAATTATCCACCCCAATGTTTCGATGCAAGGAAGAACTGGGGTCCGGCTAGCCACCCTGTGCAGATTTGAGCTCCTGATGTTTGGGAACACTTCATCATCTAGTATTCGGATGTCTGGATTGTTGTGAGGTGTGAAATCAGGGTAATCCTCATGATTGATCTTGTTGTATAGGTCTCCCTAATGTGGGAACACCACTTTAGACCATGTTCTTTCCTCTATGTCGCCGAACACTAGAGATTGGGTAAAATGGTTCTTAGTGGATGTGTGAATAATTGATTTCATCTTTGAGACAAAATCAAGTTTCCTTCTGACACTTGGTGTGGACCCTTTGCCAACCTCTGGTTCTTTCAGTTTGGGCATTCTTGGTGACCGCCTAGTTGTTGGATTTCTTGGAGGAATTTTCTTGCAAACTACCAGAGTGAGTGGCCATCCAATATGAGTAATATTGACGAAATTGTAAGTGTGGAAATGATACAGAGATTCATGCCTCTTCCTTGCACAAGATTAACCTAGTTTTACTGGTACTCAGATTTAGAGATTAGGTTGTAAACTCTTCGACGCGCTCCCTCACTCCTTCATCTGCTCTAGGGAATAAACAATTTGTGCACATAATAGTGCATTTGAATATGTCCTTCTAAATTTAAACCAATATCACACTTACTTTGTCGCATCAATTCTTAAATTCAGGGGTGTAAAATACGTTCTACACAATCCATCACAGAATCCAAACCATGCTTGGGATTAAATGCAATGCAGGCTGGCGGCATAGGAGTGGGTTAATTCACAGTTCAGGATAGTAACGTGGGTTGCATGAAACATTAATTGGCCTATCAAATTGCAAAATTCGATCCCTACTTCTGTTGAAAGTGTCCCATCATACTATCGAACCTTCTCATATTTTCAAAACTATCATGATCGGCGTTGGGGGACAAAAACGGGGTCTTCAAATGGTACAATAGTGCAGAGCGACTAGTATCGTCGATTTCGAATGTGGAAGGTTCGATGAAAATCCCTGACGTGTGGTGAGCTATCAGTCTACCGATAGTAAATGAGTGAATCTATGTCAACAATTTTCTTAGACGTTGTTCGTTGATACCTTAAGGTGGAAGCTATGATGCCGACCCAAAATTTTGTACAATGCTAACGTTGAAATGTTGACCTGGAAGTACAACTATGACATGGGGAACATAAAGATGATGCAGGGAAAGACTAAGTCGTACGAACTGTTTACGCGACAGAGAGACGTGGTAGTTGATTTTGACTTCTTCGTGAGAACGCTTCCTCAACATCGATGATTTTCTTTACACATGTGTCCCTGATTATCGTTCCCTATGTTGTCGATGTTGATGACATATCGACAATCGGTGATAGACGAAGTGTTAAAGTTAATGTTTCCGCAGTTTCGTTTCTCAAATTCTGCCGACGCCGAAGATGTATCGGTGATCGATGATCAGCGATGGCGGTCATTCTCGTTCGCGATTTACCTCTCGAATTTCTCTTATGCCGAAATCGTATTGATGATGTTAAAAGATTGTCTTATAGACCAAAATTCATCGATCGATAATCATTGGAAAATGTTTTAAACCATGCACATTTCGGGCCTTTCACGCAATGTTACTTAGAAAAATTGAATTTGTCAATAGTTTTAAGCCAAACAAAATATGGCCGGTGATAAGGCTCAAAAAGTAAAAAAAAATCATTCATTCATGACACAGACTCTGATTCAAAAAAAATGAAAAGTGGTACCCAAAAGAAATAAATTTCGCAAATTCTTTTAGGGTGTGTTGAGTGCTCAATAGGTCCCTCCTATGGTTCCCTTGGACCCCACTCTCCTCCCTTCTTCAGATATTCTAGATCCACCCTTCACTTTCGGTCACTCTCCTTTGGGCGACAAATTGGCAGCAGACCTGGGTGGCTTCCCTATTGAGGAAGAAATCCCAACTGAATTTCAACAAAAGATGTCTTAGCAGTAAACACAAGTAGTTTCCTTATTCAAGAAGAAGCTCTGACAACTACTCATCAGGAAGATGTGGCTTAGCCTACAAATGACTCTCCACCACATGAAGCCTATGTTGTGGCCTCGCCTAGATAATGGTGCCTCTATTAGGAACATCTGCAAATAATTTTTTATATGTGAAGGGACGTTGAGGAGAAGCTTCACCATCAAACAACCCTTTCTCAACGCCTAGATGTTCCATTCGAATACATGTCAAGTGAGCCAACCAAGAGCATATGCCCAACATGCTTCCAACCATTTGTGTTAGCTCTGTGCCCAACCAAGGATGATGGAAATTCGGGTTCGCCTACAATTTAATTTCCTTTTCTGTCATTTTGTTTTTCTTCTTAGAATGTTTAGAACATCCATGGTTGTAGATAGACTAGAAAGTAGTTTGGAAATTTTCCCTATATCAAACTCAGACATGCATTGGAAGGATCACCGCCTGGCCTGGTTTTCACTTGTATGACAAGACAAGTGACAAGTATTTTGATATGTATACTGTTATGAAATTTTTTTAAAGGTAATACAAACTTTTATTTACAAAAATCCTATAATTATATTTTGTAATGTAAAGCATAATTATAATGATAAAAAGGATATTGACATTGAAGTCTTTTTGTAGTTATGATTGGAGATGTATGCTATATATAAGATGGTGCAATTTAAGTAGAAAGGGTAGGAAATGTTTGTCTTCGGTTTTGTCATTCAATTTTTGAAGTCCCTACCAAAAGTGAGTCAAGAACTTGTTATGTTATTGTCCTTTAATG
>ML785953.1:184404-204044 GCA_009831015.1 Picea engelmannii
AAAAACAGTCTACCTACCAATAGTGAGTCAAGAACTTGTTATGTTATTGCCCTTTGATGTAATGGAACATGACAAGTCATACTTTGTCAAAAAAAAACAGTCTTGAGCACATGATTATGCAAAAACCAATGTTGTATTAAGATTCATTGTTATATTAAGATTAATATAAATGTTCTACTTCTATCTATGTTTCTTTTTTATTTTTATAACAATTAATATTTTGTATCTGTATATTTAATCATTGTAGTAAGATTTGGAAATTCTATTATGATACGTAAATTGAATGATAGTAAAATCAAAAAAAAAAATCAGAGGTAATATTTCACTTATAGTAAAATCATCAACTTACTTTTAATTGTTTTTAAATTATTTTTTCTACTTTATTTAACATAAGTAAATTTAAAATTCTTCTAAAATTAATAAAATGCATCTCCAAAATATTACTTTGTATTCAAACCGTATTGGACTTTCTCATTATGTACCTTCTCAAATGTATCTTCTGCCTATCGGATCATATTCAAATCCTATACTAATGTTGCTACAACGTATTCTATTGAATAATGTTGCTAGAATGTATTCTATCGAATAAGAACGTTAATATCAATTCCAAATACGTTGTACCAAATGCACCGTGGATTCATAAACCTTGCCCCTTTCACTCGTCCTTAACTGCTTTCTGATATCATATCAATAAAGAATTCTGCGCGTAAATAAGATGTAGATGGCATCATGGCACTACTGCGGGGTGCCCTTTTCAGTTAAGAATCTCAAGGAAGGGAAATCGAATTGGCATTCAAGCTGAACAGCTTCAAGTGGACTAATGGATGGGCTAGATGTGCTTATTGTGAGAATGATTCCGTTGCTGTTGGATGCAAGAATCTGTGGAGCTAAATTTGATTTGTTTGATATCTCAGATATGTTCTCCAGGGTCATATGATCACATATTTATTTGTTTACTTCGTGTTTTAAAGTGCTCAGAGGATTTCCTGTCCCTTGATCAGATTTGCAGAATGGCTGCAAAAATGTAGTATTTCAGTGAAAAACACACAGCCTGCATGTTATTTGTTTGAAACAGTAACATCACATATTTACTTTTGGTTTGAATACGACTTGCATGTGCAAAGAAGTGTACTCGTCTAACAGAAAAAAGAAGAGACAAATGACTTATTAATTGGATTCAGGGAACAAGACAATGGAAAGTTCTTTCTATTATGCCCTTTTAGAATCAACATTCAATACTTCTGCAGTTGTACATATTGTTACTGTGTTTTTAGTTGAAACTACATAGGAAATTATGAGTTACACGTTTCGGACAAAAATTACTCTTCCCAACGCTGGTAAGGAGAGGAGGGTAGGGAGGACAGAAAACAAATGAATATCTTCTATGTTTTATCTTGTATTTGAATTTATAAGACAAGACATGTGTTAGTGATAAAGTTTTATTATTATACAATTATAAAGTCTTATTATTAAATAATTATAAAGTTTTATTATTATGAGTTGTTGTTTTTATCTAATGATGAGGTGTTGTCATTATCCAGTTATGTGTTAGATTGTGTTGTCATTATTCAGTCATGTGTTAGATTGTGAGTTTTTATATAATAACAAAGTCTAAGACCACTTTATTATGAGTTGTTATTATTATCTAATAATGAACCCACTTTATGATGAGTTGTTATTATTATCTAGTAATGAACCCACTTTATGATGAGTTGTTATCCTTACTTAATAATGAGACCACGCTATTGTGAGTTGTTATTCTTATCTAATGCTGAGGTGTTTTCATTATCCATCAACATGATAGATTTTCTTGGAGGGTGAAAAATTGTGACTCATTCATAATAGACATCCATGAGAGAATAGTGATGATATCTACACCAATAAAATTCCATATCTATGTTCATTTGACAACAAAATGGTAAGAAGAAGTTCAATATTATTTTGATTACAAGTTCAATATTATTTTGATTTGTATTGTGTAATAATCAAACAAATAATAACTTCCAAATTCAATTAAGTTAGCTAGCTACGTTGATCCGTGCCATACCCAACTTGGAAATAATGGAGAAAGCGCCATTTATAAGCATCATTTGTGAGAGTCAGTTGTAGGTGTGTTAAGAGTCAGTTCTTAGTTAAGAGTCTAGTTGTCTTTGGTTTGCATGTAACCGACTCGGGAGAGTATTTTCCTATATAAAGATGTAATCTGTCTTCATTAATAAATAAAGAAGTGAGCATAGCCTCACCGTGTTGTTTTGCTCGTATATTTAATCTTGGTATCAGAGCCACCGGGAGAAGTGAGAAAATTCTTGAAGTTCGCAGGTCCCTCCTCTGATAGGGTGCGGGGGCATACTACTCGGCAAATCTAGCTTATCAATCCATCTTATATTTAAACAATTTGGAAGAGAGAAAATGGTGGTACAAAGCTATCTGCGATTTGAATATCCCAATCAAACTGATATGCTTTATGTGGTTGTTCTTAAAGTACTGCATCATCACATGGGTGAATTACAAAAAAAGAGGAGGTATAGGCCCCTCGGTCTATAATCTTTGTTTAAGGAATGAAGAAACTACATCACGTCTTTTTGTGGATTGTACAAAAACACAAAAAAAATGGTAGTATTAAAATTTATGAAGATTGATACTGAATGGAAATGTTCTTCTATAGAGGAAAATTTGAAACTTTGGTTCTTTCAATTTCCAAAACTTAGACATATCCCTTTCTTGGTCATCTAGGGAATTTGGAAATTTAGAAACAAAACACTGTTTGAGAATTGGAATAGAATGGATCCTATGATAATCACCAAAATTATCCTATCTTTCAAAGAATACTCAGCCAAAGAGGAAGAAGATAAATTGGATTTTAACCTAAATCCAATCTATTTTGATGATAACCCAATTGGTTTTTTTGATGGAGCAACAGAAGATAATATATGTGGAATTGGAATATATCTAAAATTTTCTACAGATCATATAGTCAAAGCTTATTTTTCTGGAGGCAGTAGAAATAATATGAAAGTTGAGCTCTTGGGACTATGGGAACTACTATTACTCTCTTCCTAGTTTTCTATCAAAAAATAGATGGTTGTTGGAGATTCCAAGGTCACCATCGAATGGATAAATTCCAAATCCAACCTAAATCTAATATATCTCAACAAATGGAAAGACAAGATCAAAAGTTTAAAGAATAGATTTGAATCTATCAATTTTAGAATCTATCAATTTTATGCACAGACATTTCAACAAACTAGCAGACAACCTCTCCAAAAAGGCATTCAAAGACAATTTTGGCTAGCTATTTTATGAAGAAATTGTTGATGGAAATGTTGTTAGTACATAAATTTTTTACATTTTCTAGATTGGATCATTACATAGGTCCCTTTTTTTGAAAACTTTTGTATATGACACAAGATGTCTTTTTATATCTTTATTTCAATGTAAAAAAGTAGAAGGAAGGAAAGACTTCAGATATTTTTTTATCACCACTTTCTAGATCCATATGTAACATAAAGTTTCACTTGATTCTAATAGAATAGCAGTGAAACTGTTTTTTTCTGGTGAAAAAAAATAAAAAAGGTAATATTTGATTTTAAGTATAATATTGGGAATAATTTTTCTTTTTATAATAAAGGGTTTTTTTTTCTTTTTTTCTTTTTTTCTTAAGATTACTATCTAATATGAAACTACCTTTTAAACTTAAAGAAAGACTTAAAATTACTTTAGTTAAGGAAAGTAAATTATTTTAGATGAAATGATTTTGATTTTATAAAGATAATGAATCAAATGGAAATAAAAAAAATTAAGAAATAATTATCTATAATAACTATCGTCATTGCAAATTAACAACTCAACTAAAATAGATTTTACCACTTAAAAATATAAAAATTAGTGAAAAAGAAAAACACTAAGTTTTGCATTATTCATTACCATATAACTATTGAGTGACAAAGCAAATGAGTCCCCCCAATAAATGAGAACAAGAAAAGCGGAGTGGTCAAAATTTGGTAAAAGACAAGAGTATCTTAATGTTTTAGAGGAACGGGAATGGATTTTGTCAGGTGTATAACAGTTTTCGCTTCTGCCAGCCTCCGAGAGACAGAATCATATTTTTGCGCAAAGTGCCTCAAGTCTTAAGAATTTCTCCGTTGAATCAAAGTAAGTCATGTGAACCGTAAGATAGAGGGATTACAAAGAGCCACCGTATGGTGAAAATGCACACCCAACATTAATTGGAATTCGAATTTAAACAGTAATTTCAAAATCCCATTCATTTTATTTTATATATAAATTAAGTGATCAGATTGATTTATACGTTGAAATTAGATAAATAATAGTTTAATGCTTAAAATAAATAGTAAAATTATATAATTTGGACCATTAATTCATGGTGATTTGAATTTATATAAAAACTTTGAAACTAAATATAATTTTTTTATTCTTCACAACTAATCAACTGCAAAAACCTTTTTATTTTTATTTTTTAATTTAATTTTCACTTTTCTATTGGAACATGGCCTAAGAACACCAAAGTTAATTAGAGAAATGGAGAGGAAACTCATCATACAATGAATCAAGGGGGCAATGATATTTCTTTATTGCTCAACCAATTATGGAGAAATAGTTATAAATCTCATGTAGCACCTCATTCATACATCAAGGGATTTTGTATTTAAACAAACATTTCACAAGTATTTATAGGGATATGAAATACCAGTTGCTTGAGAAACCACAACCATGTTTGAAGAAGAAGAAACGAGCTATAACTACTAAGGGATGTATTGTTACCACCCAGCAATTTCCACCTGGACAACAATTTCTTGATACCTCACCCAACAAATCAATCATCACCTTTCCTCCAAGCCAAGAGAAAACATTTAACAACACGTGTTTACATAGTTTTCTCCAGTATGGACCACTCCTCCTCCATAAGTAATCTGAACATGAGGTAGATCTCCTCTTGTCCAAATCTCCCGAATCATCATAACCAAAAACTAAATCACTCCGTCCACTATAGGTGATACTCGTGCTTCTTAGATACCAAATCACCCATTTACATGATCTTTACCTATTTTTTCCATGTGTCCACTCACAACACCAAGTGCATGCGAAATATTTGAACATTTCATCGCAAAGATCAACCTTCCTATTAGATTTTCATAAGGAATACGAGACATATAATCATTTTCTTCCTTACAATCAATACATAAACTTGAAGAAATACTAGAATGGAAAGATAAAGGGATAATTACCATTTTCACAATGTTCATACTAAAACTCATCAATATCTTCTCCATAGACTTGTGAAAAGCATAGCTTATCATTTTTCCTGTCTCTATATACTTCTATGCCCAATATTTGTTTTGTTGATCCTGGATCCTTCATCTGAAACATTCTAACCAACATAACACCAAGATTATGGATATACCATAAACACAATGATCATACTTACTTCTTAAGAAACTTTGGCTCACAATGAAGGAAACACACATCTTGTACCATTTCTTAGTTTCCAAATAAATCTCCCTTTGTGACCCTGAACAACACCTGATTATTCCATGCGCATATCTATACTAATGTTTATTTTGTGGGAAGTAGGATCCCACAATCTATATCCCTTATCTTTATCACTATAACCAACAGACATATACCTCCTTGACCGAATCTGGCCAAGCCAGCCAAGTGACCCTCACCTCTCACCTCTAAACTAATTTCAATGCAATATACACTACATGGGATCTAAAACCATGAGCTACCAAAACCATGTGTCCAAAACAACGACTCTTGAGTTAACTTCCCCCGCCACGCCCCCCTTTCCATAACTAAAACTAGACAAACTTCCCTCAAAGTCACGGTATCTAGGAACACTACATGCTCCACCCTATCACGTAGTTCTACATCTAGACTTTATCTGTGAAATTTCAAACCCAAGACACACATGCCTAACTAGATCTTATAGTCATATGTCCATTTACATATAATTACATTTTTTACTCCGCCTCACACTTTGCATTCAAAACCTCCACCTTTCCATCTAAGTGGGAAACCGAATCCTCTTCCTCATTATCGCACCCACCAAGTCCATACACAATACATCTCCAATACTTTTCTCGAGAATATCCACACAAAGAACCCTATGTGTCATCTATCAAAGCTTTTCAAGGTCATGCCCATTGTTTTTACTAAGACCCAACTATATGCGAGGGTGAGCAAGGCCTTGACACCACCAACTTCAACAACCTCCTCTCTATCTTTTTCATAAAAAAACAAGTTCCAAAGTCGTGCACCTACCTCCTGTATGGTGAGAACATGTGAAGTGCACTAATGCGCGTTCTTCTTGCCCCACAACAACATTATTGTGATTGTTGTCCCCATAAGCTACCAAGTTAACATGAACAACTACTTCTTAGACTCCCCCATGTTTGTTGAGTACGCATAACCAAAGCATGAACCCCTATAGCCATTATAACCTCCATGCCTTTCTTGTCGTCATTCTTACATGACACACTTATCTCTCATTGAAGAGTTTCCACCGAAAAGAAGATAAAACCCAACAAAGAGTCAAACCCACAAGTCTCACTCGTTGCTAGAGCTAAAACCACCAACGAATCCACGCACTATCAAGAAAATTGAACGATACAACTGAACCTTAAGCATAAAGAAATTCTCCAAACCCATCCACCATCGCTAATCTACTCTTCAACCAAATACCTAAAGAGAAACACATGTGGCACCAACTAAAAAACGACCGTAAGAAGCTTGGACTCTACACATAGATTAGGCGTCGTGAACTTGCCTCAATCAATGGTGACAAGTGGGAGGCACAAATACACGTTGAGCACTCCAACAACATATGGAGTCGTAGTGTGATCTCAAGGTGGAAATGATGCAGCTAGGGTGTATTCTCCTCACTGGTCTCTGTGATGGTCCCCATGGCCTCTATTGCCTCGGCCGATTCAGGTCCATCTCTCTTGTCTACTCAGTGCTTTGTGCCCAAATCCACCTCCAACCATGCTATCTATCTCCAAAACAAATAACCATCACATAGCTCAACATTCATAGAATCGAACAATCCAGATCGGCCTTCCTTCCTTGCATGCTAGCAATCCTCGACCCTTTGTTCTCCCCTATGCACGAGCAACAACTCAACTCTTCTGTAAACTCTCACACGACCAAGAAAATCCAACGTGCTTACTTCCTTAGCTTCGATACCATTTGTTGGAACCTGACCTACAAACACCAAAGTTAATGAACAGATAAATGGATAAGATAACTCATCATACAACAAACAGAGGGGGAAAAGATATCTCTTTACAAACACCAAAGTTAATGAACAGATAAATGGATAAGATAACTCATCATACAACAAACAGAGGGGGAAAAGATATCTCTTTATTTCTCATCGTGGAGAAATGGTTACAAATCTCATGGACCTCATGGGCTTTTGTACTAAAAAAACATTTTGCAAACATTCATATGAATATGCAACACCAATCGCTTGTGAAACCCCAACCACATTTGAAGAAGAAGAAACAAGTTGTAACTGCTAAGAAATTTGTTGTCATCACTCAACATTTTCAACATGGGAAATTGTTTTTTAAATTATATATCATCCTATGTTTTTACTTTTAATATGTATTCAACAAATAATATAACCATTTCATTTTCTTCCTTCTCCAACATGAATGGTCCATACAGCTTAGACAATTCAGACTAATTGATGTGATTAAGTGATTGATTCATAAACCTTTAGGCAATTCAAACTGATCTAAGTGAATTGAATTTATAAATGATTTACATTTATATAAAAACTTTACAGTAAGAAACAATTTATTATATTCTTTACAACTAATTAACTATATGTAAATATTGAGCTTTGATTTAATTTGTAATTATGTTGTTCAAAACTAACAAATTAATCACATGAAAATATTGATTTCTGATTTACTTTGTATTTACCACTTTTCCCCTTGAGTCATTTTATTTTCTTTTTTCCAACTTGAATGGTTCATATAGTTTTAGAAAAATCACCGAATGAACATGGGATGTATCTTCATAAATGACTCATAAAATTTCAGCCAATACATTAATTGAATACAAAATGTATTGTCAAGTACTCCCCAAGTAGAGGGGAATAATTTTCTATGTAATACGATCGATGATATAGTAGACTTCGATATGTAAGTGATTTCTTTATCAAATTTTCAACGATAATTTAGATTTTGTTTCCATTAAATTGAAGTATTGAAGCATTTTATGTAAAAAACTTAAAATGTCTATTCATAAATTGGATAATAACCTCTATGTTGGTCATTTTCCAATTTTTACTAATGACCAGATTGATTGAATTGAATTTTTTTATCATAAATATCTAAATTTAAATTAGCTTATAATTTCTTAAATTTAAATCAATCAAAATACAAATTATTTTTACAAAAATACATTAAAAATAGAATGTTAATTGCAATGTATGTATCATAATCATAAAAATATTTATTGACATTCCAAATATTTTTATATACATTTTTTGAAAATGTACTATAAGATTGGGTTATTCACTACCTTGTTAAGTTATAATTGTGAGATGGAGTAATCTCATAGTGTGATGGATCAATGTGTGATTAAGGAAGTGTAATGTGTTGATGAACCATGTAGGTGAAAATGATTCTTAGAGAACTGGAGAGCACAGTCGATGGTACCCATGTATCCCGATAGATGGTTGTTCCTTTATGCACTTGATTTTGAAGATGCACATGCTGCCTAGTATGTGAACAACCCAGAAGAAAAAGAAGGCACAATCGAGATGAAGAAGCAAAGCAAAAGTGCTAGTAAAAAAAATGAGAATGATCTTAGTGTTGTAATGGACTTGTATATTGGGAATATAATTGGTAACCTTTTTAAATCATTTTTGAATGTTTGTTGTACGTGAATTAATGATGTGTATGTGATGCATGGAGTGCATGATTGGTTACCTAGAGTTTTGGTCTGATTTGTAAGCATAGCCACAGGAAAGTTGATTTCCCTAGGTTTGTTGTAAGCCTTGTTATTCAGGTATACATGTAGTGTTATAGTGCATGTCGTTTTGTAAGAGGTCTATTAATTAAGGCATAGATGGATTAGTGTGGTAGCACATGTAATAATATAGCATGTATCCCTTTTATGCATAGAGAATATGTGACATCAAGCTGTGGAATTAACCACTAGGTAGGTATGAGGATGGCAGGTGTACTCGTAACCTAACTTGATGTAGAATCGAATAAGTTGAATCTTTGATTAAGGGGGGAAATGTGAGATGGAGTAATCTCATAGTGTAATGGACCAAGGTATGATTGAGAGAGTCAAATGTGTTGATGAACCATGTAGGTGAAAAGGATTCCTAGAGAATTGGTGACTACAACGGATGGTACCCATGTATCTTGGTAGATGGATTTATTTTTATAATGACATAAATGATCATTTTTTATGCAAGTACAAAAGGAAGGGGTAAGAAAGTTCAATGATAAATCTCATTCTAAATAAATCCTAGTTGAAGAGAATCAGATGATAGTGTTGAGACAATGATAAAGATGACAACACTGAAAGTCAAATAAAGGTAAAAGTTTGAGTGGCTTGTTGAATAATAAAATAAACACGACCATATGTTAATGTGATTCACACATTGTATTTATAGCAACTCTATGATGTTATGTTCTATGTAGTGGTCCTTGAAAAGTTTGAGTGTGTACGTAAGGGGAGTATGTAATGTATGCACCTTATTTATGTATGTAACATGGAAACGGCATATCATTGTAAGACCTAGATAGACATACTTACCCCTTTACCGTGTATCCATGATGATTTGGATAACATATTGGTATAGTGTAGTAGCCTCTATGGTGGAGTTCTTTAACACTATGGGTGGACCATGTTATTGGTTTTAGACTCTGGGATGTGAATTTTTACATTCAGGGGAAGATTATTAGTAGGTTGAATGAACCATGTACATGAAGGAAGTTCCTATTAGACCAACGATTACAACGACAGATGACCCATATATTTTGGTGGATAGTTGTTCATTTATATTCATGTTAATAATTTGACGATGTTTGTATGATTAAGGTACAATTTGAAATCTAGGTTGGACTAGAGATAGACATTGTAGATTGGGAGGTTCTTCAATTTATAGCAAAGAATATGTTGCAAAAAAGAGAATGTGTTCGTGAAGACCTCATCTAATGGAGATTAAGACAAATACTCATTAGAGAGTTTTGGAATATGTAACTCCTACTTGTCTTAATAATGTGATGAAATTGTGTTTTCTAATGTATTTTGGTCATTATTGGGTAGAGTTCATCTCTATGAGACGAGTCTCTTCCTAGTCTTTATGAGGTTATTATATAGTTGGTTGTGAGAGAGATTCTCTCCAACTATGAGTCATAGAATGGTTTGAGGTTGAGATATTTGCTCAATTGATAGATTGAGTGATCAAGGTACTTTGTCTGTCTTAAAACAAAGCTTGTTGTATTTATATGTATCACTATCTAATTAATTTAATAGAGCACTTCATGCATTGTTGGTGTATAATACTCTACTCTCCCATTTTAATATTAAATTCCATGCCATAATGCATAGTGAGGATGTTGGCATTCCAAACCTGTATATATATTTATAATTGAAGAGTTATGACTGTTATAAAATGGTGTTAAGTTCTATTGTATTGTGCAAATTCTAATGTTGCAACATATAAAAGATGTTAACATTCCAAGTTTTAATTGTCTTATGCAAGGCATACCTATAATGACGGTACATATGAAGGATGTTGACGTTACAAGTCTTTCTGTATTTATGATTGGAGATGTACAAAAGTTATAAGATAGTTATAAGATCGTGCTATCCACTACTTTGTATGCCTTGAAAATACAAGGAAATACTGTTGGAAACTGTAGGAAATGATCCTCTCCGGTTTTGTGTCCATTAATTTCCGAAGTCCCTTCCAGAAGTGACTGAATAATTTCTTGTTTCCCTTTCATACAATTGAACATGATAATTTACTTTGTCAAAGAACTTGTTATAGGAAATTATTATGAGAATCTTGTTAAACAATCAACAATTAGTGTCATTGATGAAGACTTTCTTGCATGAGCTAATCCTTGAACAAATGCTTATGCAAAATGCGCCTTTTATTGACAGATTTTCCTTGAAATTTGGTGGCCCACTGTCAATCTTCTACCGTTGCCTTAAGGTTTATCTCCTGCAGGCCAATTTGCTTCAGAAAAATGGATGGAAAAATGAGCTTATTGTGACATTGATTCCGTTGGGGTCGGATGCAAGAATCTATGCAGCTAAATTTTATTTGATATCTCAGATATGTTCTCCATGGTCATATGATCAATTTTTTTTCATTTAGTTCATATTGTAAAGTGCTCAGAAGACATCAGTTGATTTCCTTGATGTGAAAATAAATTTTGGATCAAGTGGACACAGTCATACAAAACTCTGTCCCTTTGATCACATCTGCACAGTGGTACGAAAAATGTAATATTTCAGTGAAAAAAATACCATCTTCATGTTATTTGTTTGAAAAAGTAACATCACATATTTACTTTTGGCTTGTATCCAACTTGCATCTACAGAGAAACATACTCGTTTAGAAAAATGATTAGACAAGTGACTTGTTAATGGGATTTAGAGAACAAATACAATGGAAAATTCTTTCTATTAAGCCTTTTTACCGTTGGCATTTAATACTTTTGCAGTTGTACATATTGTAATTGTGTGCTTTTTAATGAAACTGTACAGGATTACTCGTTTTCGATGAAAATGGCTTCCCAGTACCAAAGAAAAATAGTGAGCAGTTTTGCTAATACGAGAGAGGAGCAAATGAAAATAGTAAGCAGTGTTGTTGATAAGGAGATGAGCAGATGAATCTAAGGCTAAGGAGGGAATCTTAACAAATGAATATATCCTGTGTTTTATCTTGTCATTATAAGACAAGACATGTATATATTTGAAATTTTTTTCGAAAGAGATACGGTATGAATTGTTTTGGGTACTTTCCACATCGTTTTAATAATAACAGGTGTTAATTTTTAATTAAAAATTGCATAAAGTCATGGCCATATAATTATTTGAGTATTATATTGAGATCCAACATCTTTTTTTTAATAAAATTTGGTGTTAATTTTTATTTTAAAATAGATAAATTAATGCCCATATAACTATTTGAGTGCCATATTGAAAATTGACTAGAAGAGAAGTAATTTTTGCATTATATATTAGCATATATGGCTGACTCAGAAAGTAAAATGATTCCACCCAATAAATGAGAACAAGGAAAGCCAATAGGCAAAAAATGGGTATGAGGCAAGACGTTATTAAGCTGAGGAATAGGAATGGACTTTATATGGTATATAAGAGTTCTAACTTTTGGGAGCCTCCCGTGAAAAAAAAAAGGAGGTGCCTCAACTTTAGTGAATTTTCCATTGTGTTAAATAAAGGTAAACATGTTCAGTGAGAGAGAGGGGGATTATCAAGAGATGTATGGTGAAAAGAGGCATCTTTTCAATTAAATAAAGGGGTGTTTTGATGAAGTTGATCAACAAAAAAGTGACAATAGGGTGAGCAAGAACGTTCTAGGAATGTGTGTGCTTTTATTCCTGATGTTACATGCTTGAAAAACCTTGAACAACCACCTAGGATGCCACATCATCTTCTCAAAAGGAATGTGTATATCTTCTTAATAATGTGCATGTGGTATTAAGAATGCCCACACATTCTTAATGATATATAGACTCAAGAATGCTTGTGGGTTTCTATTGGACCCACAACCCATTTTTTTATCCGTTCCACAGCGTCGCCATGTGTTTGAGAGGTCATTGATTGAATTTAAGCCCTAGGATTTGCTGATGAGGTATCCACATGATCATGACTTCATCTCCCTTGCATTCAGGCATTTATTCACATGCAATTTCATGTTTTTTTAAGTTCCTAAACTTTTTAATTTCATGCTTTTTGTAATTTTCTATGTTAATTTAAAAAAGGAAGCTAATTTATATCAATTTTGTTATTAAATTGCAATAAAGTAATTAAGATGGAACATCAAGAAAACCAAAACCTGACACAACCACATGAAGACACACCAAACCCCAACCCACAACCAACAAATGTAAATACAGAAACCGATAAGGGTTGAGTTGTCTTATCTATTGTCCAAGACTTACGAAGTACTAGAGAGTTGCCTTATATCTATTTTCCAAGACTTACGAAGAACTAGAAATCCCACCCGATTGTCATTAGCTACTTCTTTGGACACCATTGTATCCTCCATTGCAAGTTCCCAAGAGAAATTAATCAATATTTTTTATTGCAAGGATAAGATGTTTGAATATTATAGCACTGACCTAAATAAAAGCCAAGTGAGGAACTTGAACATTACAAAACAAGAATTTATGTCATTTTTCATTGATCTTAGAACCAGACTAGAACCACCAGTCTCAAAGAGACACATTTGTATGGAATGGTGCACCTACCAACAATTTATGGATAATTGAATGGATATGTGGTTTATTGTTTTTGACAAACCTTCTTCTAATAATAGAGAGGTGCCTCTATATTTCTTGAGAAAATTATGGGCATAGTTTATTTTGGGTCACCATGTCAACTACTTTGACATTGGTGAATTCCAGGGGGTGGGTTGTGGGTCCACAAATGACAGAGAAAACACTAGGCATGATATAGTGCTAGGTCATCATCCTTCTAGGCAAAGGCCTAACCCCCCTACTCAACATTCTCCCATTGTGGAAGGCATCACCCAGACATAGTTATCCATATTAGCTTTGACTTGGAGCTTGGTCAAGCACAACAACTTTTTGGCATTATCTTTGTGGGAGGAACCTTGAGGGGATGAGAGAGGTTGGACTTTCAAGCCCTAGAGTAAAGTGGAACTAGGAGAGGGCACATGGACAGTGATACATTCATGTGGCCCTCGTAGATGCTCGAGTTGTGGGAAGATTTTTTATAGGCTAATGGAGCCCAATAGAGAGGAGTATTTCATGGAGGAGGTTAGTATCTTGATCATCTCTATTTTCTTCATTACTAGTACAAAATGGGTAATTAGTGACAACTTGACCAAAAACAATAGTCACAACAATTTATACTACCAAATTTGAGCAATTTTAAGTGACACAACTAAAAATGACTAATGTAGTCCAAGGATAAAAAAATACGACTAGATAACAACTACATGAATATGAATTAGTAGTATGTGTGTTGATGACCACTACCGCTTTAGTGATCAATTTGAACATTCTGCTTGATTTTATATGATTAATTTAATCATTATATGAAATTCATCTCAATGGATTTAACCGATGAGTCCATAATTAATCATTGTGGCCATATACAAAGCCTTGGCTAGCCAATCCCATTCAAGGGCATTATCCCAAGCACTTTCATAAGGTTCGGTGGCACATTCATACACATCTTTTTGTTTCAAGCTAGTAATAATTAGTGTAATTCACATTTGTCTTACTGTAACCGTGATATTTTCACAACGAGCTAAGTGATGTCCATGGAGCCCACACGGTGAAACGTGGAAGAATGTAGTTGGCACCAATATCTTTATGGTGATGATGTTTGATGTGGTCCATTAGGAGATTGATACTATAAGTTAATATATATAAGTTATATGTTAATATAAAAATACACACTAAGGTATATATACTATATGTTATAATATAACATATTTATAACAATACATTAAAAAAATGTGTAAAAAAACATAAAACAAATGAAAACAACATATAATAAACCAACCCTATTATCAGACTAATTGTTAAGTGTGAACACAAATCAATCCCCTTAGCTTCACTATGAAACTAGAACAAAACAAGACAGTACACTACTCTTTCCTTAGATTCAAGTATCAAATGATAAATGGATCTAAAACATACCTTTTAAATATCGAAGATCCGACTTTGCCAATACAATCCAAGCTTCGTCTAGGCTTATAGAAAAATATCTGCAAAGAAACACAAGCCAACGAAGACAAGAACAACAGAGTCTATTTGATATGAAACTATGTACGTGATCAAAGAATCATACAATATGAACAAATAACATTCATATAGGAAAGAAAAGTATATATGTATTAAATAATGTGGAAGAAAGATACAACCAGATGCCTTGATGTTGTCAAGTTCTTTCCAACAGTTCCTTGCTTCCCACACACTTCTAATCCATGGATTCCGAGACTAAATATTTGATAGCTACTCACAATCTATTTTGACAAAGCAAATCTCAAAGCCAACATAGGCCCAAAAACTCCAAGCTACAAAACCACTCAAACCCAATCAAGCTAACTTTCTCCATGAGAGCTCATCTCCTTTTATAATCTGAAGAGGATAAAGTGAGGAGGTTAGGATGATCCCACTAAATCATGAAAGCGATTAAGATCCAAACCATTTAGAGGCCACCTCACCATAGAAGCTTATTCTTCTAGAAGCATCGAGAAGATGCTTATTTTTCCCACGTACGAAAATCGTCACACCCTAGCCATAGAGCAGCTTGCAGAGACGTCACAGACCAGTTTCAGGGAAGAGGGCAGAGATCAAGAATCGCCGCACCCTATATATGGTGCAGCATGTGATGATCTTCCTTAATAGGGTTTTTATAAAGGAAAATACAACTTCTTCTCTCAAGAAATGTTCTTCTCCCTTCTTTCTTCAGGAATTTGGGCCACTGGCCCCTTTGAAGACAACATATAGGTTTACATCATTAACAGTCATATGGATGATAAAAATAATGTATAACAAACCCCAAAAAACAAACATGAATTCATTTTCTTGTTGTGAACTGACCATGGCCATGAAACTCTCGGTTGAACCGATGGGTGTGAACCTATGTGGTGGCTTGATTTCTACTTGAAATTAAGAGGCTTCGACATGAAGGGATCGACCTAAAATACCATTGAAGTAATTGAGAGTTTTAATTGGGGATTGGATTGAATGAAACTATGGATCCAAAAACATGAAGTTGTGAAACCATGAACCTTGGGAAGGAGGTGCAATGTTGGAATCAAATTGATGGATTCATAAGCTTTGACAGATTTGGAGGCTTTGGTGAGAATCCTCGGGATCGTAGCATCAAATAATTCATAGGTCTTGTATTTGATTGTTCCATAATTCCAGGTTGGCTTGAAGTAAACTCCTTTCTTTTTACTTGTGATAAATTTCTTGTTGTCTATTAACTATTTGATGTATCCATATGAAAAAAATATGTCAGTTACATGGGCAGGCAAAGCCTTTGAGGGCAAGTTGCGACCACATGTTCTAGTGTAGGAAAAATCCTATTTATCGAACTAGTCCCTTATTGTTTGCCCCATCTTAGAGTCATATGTGGATACATGGCTTCCAATATGGAGTGTGTAACCTTCCAAAATAAATACTAAAAAGTGAGGGGTCGGCTCCACAAATATATAGCAACATGACAACCCATATCAAGTCATCCCTAGTGTTCATTATCTTATTTAAACTCCATTATAGGTCGGCTTGTTAGAAATCATTGTTTGTCAAGGTACACACACATGAACAACACTCATGTATTCAAAATATTCCTCTATAATTTCTCCCATCTATGTGATCTTCTTAGTCAACCTGTATCTCAGTCTCTTGACAAAAACTGTCCAAATCAACACCTCTTTCCTGATGAGTGTAGTTTACCCTACAACCTCTGAGAGGTGGCATTCAAACTCTTTGCTAAAATATCCATACATAGCTTTGTTGTGAGGGCTATTTGACATGGGATTTTGCTACGGGAAAGAAGGTAACCCTTATTCTATTAAAAAATGGTTAAACGGTAGTAGACACCTTGTTTCCTTTTCATTTTACAACACTCCTAAATTGTCCTCCAAATATGGAACTTATTATGACTCCATAAAAGTATGTGATATTAGTTATTGTAGTTCAATTCTTAGGGCCAATAGTCTCCCAATCATTATTTCCACTAACTATAACCAACGACAATTTTCTACCACCAGAACCATTGAGGTCCTTACCTGCTAGTTTAATTAGTTCATTATGCAATTTATCCATAACAAAAGTAAGAAATTCTTGAGCATGTTCTTTCCTAGGCCTTCCTAAAGAAGTGAGAGGATGGTTAGGACTAAATCTTTTAAGGACCACATCAAATATGGTTGGAAAAAAGGTCATCCACCGTCACTCCCTTTAGTACCCTTTGCATTTGTTTTTCATATTTGTGTCAATAGGTTCATGTTCCTCAAAGTTGACCATAAATCCAAAAAATGAATGAATTTTTGTACAACCAACCTTAGGGATATCACAAGATTTTAGGTTCTGCAAAAGTTGGAAGAAGGATGAACATGATAGGAAATATCACACTATTGCATTAAGAAAAAACAAATTTACAACATTAACCAAACCTCATGGATGCAGTCCTTATTTGGTAATTTATGTCTACAAAGAAGCTCAAACAAGGTATTCAAACTCATCTAACAAATTTGTAAGGAATACTATTTCGAAATCCCACAAAATTATAAATGGATATTGAAGAATATCAATCAGGTTGTGCAATAAGAGTATATTCATAGAGTGTCTGCTATGACTATGGTATTTTTTTTTAACAAAGGTCCATTTGGATCTTAGAGACGATGACAATTATTTGCCTCCCAATACAAGGGACAAAGGAGATGCTTCAATAGAAAACAATTGTTGTGTAAGTTTGTCATAATAATTTAAACCCTCATCACAAGATCTTCCTCCTTTGACTTGAGCAAAAAACAAACAAAATAATTCCCCCAATCACATGTGGATGCTTTTGAAAGTTTACAATTTTGCCAATCATCATTAAATGTAATTCCTACTCAAATTCATGTCATAACATAATAGCTTTGGGAATATTTCCATATGCTCTTTGTCACAATATTTAGATGAACAGTAAAGGAGTTCGTCTATCTATTTCATGGCCTTACACTTGTAATCTGACACAGACAAGAAGTTAAGCATCTGCAAAACAATATCTGAGTCAAATGGACTCTTTAGGATTGAATCCTCCCTAGATAGAAACCTGATATTTGACCTCCAAAAAAGATAAAAATATGCGAAACAAACACCACGGTGAGGCTATGCTCACTTCTATATTATTCAATGAAGACAGATTATATCCTTATATAGGAAAAGACTCTACCGAGTTGGTTATATGCAAACAAAATACAACTAGACTCTCAACTATGAACTGACTCTTAACACGCCTACAACTGACTCTCACAACTGAAGCTTATAATTGGTGCTAACAACTGTCACTTGCAACTGGCACTTACTCCATTATTTCCAAGTCTCCCCCTTAATGGAGAATGGATTGACTTCTACACCTAACATATCCCTAAACAGCTCAAACTTAACCTTTCCAAGAGGCTTAGTGAAAATATCAGCAGCATTTTCACTAGTATTACAATACACAAGTGTTATTTCATTTGACTGCAACTTTTCTAGAACAAAATGATACTGAGCTTCAACATGCTTTGTTCTTGCATGAAAAATCAGATTTTTCACAATACTGATTGAGATTGATTATCACATCAGATCATCGTAGGTTCCTTTCGTTCTTCTCCAACATCTTGAAGAAGTCTTCTTAACCAAACAGCCTCACAAGTTGTTGCACACGAGGCTTTATATTCTAATTCAGTATAAGACAAAGATATAGTAGGCTTCTTTTTACTACTCCGTGAAACAACCCTAGATCCAATGCTAAACGCATATCTAGTGGTTAATCTTCGATCATCCAGATTGCCAGCCCAATCATAATCTGAATAACCTGTCAACTCAGCATTAGATGCATCAATATATTTAATACCATAAACAAGTGTACCTTTTAGATGCCTAATTATTGCCTTTGTTGCATTCCAATGGCTTTCATAAGGTTTCTCCATGAATTGACTTAACACACTCACAAAATTTGAAATATCTGGTATGGTTGTGGTGAGATAATTCAGACTACCCACCATATGTCTATACACAGTGTCATTCACCTCCTTCAAACCATCATCACAAGAAAGTTTCACATTCTATTGCATGGGAACAGTAGAAGACTTACAGGGTGAAATCATGAAGATGGGTTACACTTTTACTTGTTTTATGAGAAAAAAAACTGTATTTTCACAAGTTATTCAACTTCCGACATATAAAAGTATTTTTTTTATTTAGAATTTCACTTTACAGTAAAAACAAAACTTGTGAAGAATTGTGTTATCTTTCCAATGACTATTTTTCAATTTTTTTTTATCACGATTTGATATGTCAATTTGACAATTGTTTAACAATATGTTTCTTAAACATGAAATGAATGATAATGAGTTACTTATTTCTACAACAATGTATATATTATTAAACTTATGTTTTGAAGAAACCAAATATACTGCAACAACCTACAGAGACTCTATTTTATTATGACTATTATTTTGAATTTAACGGATGAATATTATAATTTTTAGAATTTTTTGAAGTTGACCAGGCTGAAAACGTTGCAGAGTTTAAAAACATGTTTTTCTACACCTTGTATCTATCTTAATTTTTACTTAAAACTAAAATTTAAATATATCCTTTTGAAAAGAACAGTTTAAGGATTATGAATATATTTTTTTCAAATTTTTTCAC
>ML785953.1:218149-228881 GCA_009831015.1 Picea engelmannii
AACATGGGGAATGTTGGGGAGATTTTGAACTATGAGGACAAAGCCTATGATAAAATTTGTTTGACTACCATTAAGGAGGATGAGGTGATAACTACAGTCCTAGATTTGGTAATTATGGTTAAACAAGGATTCTCTATCAGTTGCAGAATAATGGTGTGTCATATGGACTAAACTTGGATCTAGGGTGGTAGTGTTTGACATTTCAATGATCTTTGACAACCACAAAAATGTTCTACATGCAGGAGAAGTCTCCCATTGCTCATAAAAGAAGGCCTTGGGAAAAGATTGACGGTACAATGCATGACACTGAAATGAGTGTGTACAATATTTATGAAAAGAGAATTAAGAGAGTTTATGGCATGCATGATAAGTGTTTCTATGTAGTGGAGGAAAGGTCATTGTAGGCCCACCGGATGAATGAAAAGGGGTACATGAATCTAAAGAAGTAGATGAAGAATAAGGAGAGAATATGTGCCACTTCCCCAAATTTCGCTCTACTGTAAGAACTCTTTTTGTAACGACCCTAGTTGGATAAATGTTAAAGAATTATAAAGACAAAATCAATTTGGGGATTAATTGTGTTAAGAAGGTATTAATTAAATAAAGATGATTTAATGATATTAATTAAGTGAGTGAGTAATTAATTAAAGGAAATAATTATGATTAACTAATTAATAATTTAATTACATATTACATTTAATGACCTGAGAATTAAATCTAAGAGATCAATGATAAATGATATAAAATGGTTGTGTATGCAGCAAGGGGATGGCCTATGAATCCCGAGAAGATAAAACATTAAAGGGAGGAGAAGGGACGGACAGGGGGGTGGTTGAGGAAGTAACTGCATGAGTCGGTGAAGGAGAATAAGGGAGGAAAGGAGGTGGACGGGGAAGGCATTGGACGGTGGATGGATTCTGGGAGGATTATGAGTTTTGTTGTGAACAGAGAGTTTTGCGGTGACAGGTGATCAGATTGAGGCACGAGGTTGTTGGTTGTGACACTTTTGATCAGGGGAGGCACCGAGTTGTTGGAGGTTTTGGGCACGGGGGCCAGGATATCCATAGATATCCTGGAGCTAGGTAGTTTTCCTAGTTGGCAAGGTGGACAGTAGATTTTGGGCAGCTATTCTTTGCTTGTGGCTGGGTTGGACTGTGTATCAGGTAGCAGGCAGGAAGCAATAAGGCAACAAGGCAGCAAGGCAACATAGATTAGCATCAGAACCAGGTAATTTGTTAAGTTATCTATTTGTTTCATTATGTCATGATATCATTATTCATTGATAAATCTAAGTTACAGAAGTTGTTGTTATAAAAATCAATAATATGTTATGAAGTTATTGTCTCAGTTTATGAAATAAATTGCTTATGAAAGTAAATGATGTTTAGAAATATCTGGTTGTTACATATGGTATCAGAGCTTCTTAGTTCGAAATCTGGGCCTGAGGGCCAAAACCCTGAGTGTTAACTCCAGCCACACTTAAACTACAAACAAAACACGTTCAGCTTGACCCAATAGGACTGATACAGTACCAAAAAATATACTCAAGATAGCACCCCTACATCACCCAAGCAAATAATCTCATATATCACAAACGACAGCTTTAGGCAATACCCTTTAACTGGATTGTGAATAGATAATATAGTCTTAGTCTGAATATTTAAAGGAACACCCTTTAAAATAAGTGGCAGAAAACCAGATAGTTTGAAGGATCACTTCCCACGAAATGGCTACCCTTAAAGAAGCCTGATAAAGCTATTAAGCACGAAAAGAGAGCTGGTAATATAATTTTATTTGAGCAATACTTGTCCATGAAGTTTCGAGTAAGATTGACACCTGAAATCGACGAAAATGTCGAGGGAAAACTTCTGTCGAAGGCTTGAAGTTGGAAAAAATTAATAACTGCACGAATTATACTATATAAAATACAAGAGGACAATTGCAAGACCTTGAAAAGGCCTACTTCACCTCGAACTTACCCCAAATAGGGAACTGTCAATGCGCAGCATCAAAGAGATTTTGAAAACTTGTATTGCATAGGAAGTGTGTAAATTACTTGCCTGTGCTAGCCTCGGCAAATAGTAAATAATGCAAAATCTCAAGAACAATAGACCAACATAAATTTTAACTGTGCCAAGGAGAGTTGTCTATTACGTAGGAGAACGGATCTGAGCCGTCAGATCTTGGGCGGATCCCGTCATCTGTTGGATCTATCGAAGAAGCGAAAAGGTTATGGTCGCACTAGGAGTTCAAGCCCCAGGGGCCGTGAACCGGCGGATCGTGGACCAGTTATCCGTTAGCCGTTGGATCGGATAGAAGTCGCACGGGAGTTCCCATCGGGATTTTGGTCACCGACGTACAGGTAAGTGAAGGTTCCTAGCCTTGTAAAGTAGCGAACCCTGAGAGTTGATCTAAACCATCCATCATTTGAGACGCGTGTCAGAACCCTGGAGGGAGTCGGAAATTTGGAAACCCGAGTTTTTGAGCACACATAGATCTTGTCACACAAAATCGCGATCCACAATTTCCCGACAAGATCTGAACCATTCATTTGGAGGACACGTGTCAGTAGATCTCGAGGAGTCAGAGATCTGCGCCATCGGGAAAGGTCCCGACAGGAGGTCGTTCATCGGGTTATCACAAATCAGGAAATCGTGGATCCCGTAGACGAGTGGACCTTGCAGTTCAGAACCGCAAAACCCGATTTTTCGAAAATTGGAAAGCTCCGTAGTGGAAGCCAGCTGTCATCGGGTATCAGGACATTGAGAGTCCCGGGAACATAACAACATGAGTTGCGAAATCATGAAATGCGATTTCCCGATGAGCCAAGGGACAGTGGGGCCCACGAAATGGTCAACGGTGGACAGGTGGCAGATTCTATCGGATATCAGGATATCGCGAGTTTCGCAGACAAGGTGTCCATGCACTACGAAATTGCGAACCCCGAAAGCATGACATAATTGACTTAAACTCTTAAACCTTTGTTAAAAAGGGATTAATTAATTAATGTCTAATTAAGACTTAATCACATCGCGAAATCGGAGATCAGGGTTTCGTGATTCAAATTACATTGGTTCTTTGTTACGGGAAACCTCGAATCCCGATTTCATTAACCTTTAAACTCGCAAAAGTTAAGTTATAACCCGCTTTAAATGAAAATTTAAGGGGACGCTGGAAAAATTATATTTTGTAAAATTTTAACCCTTTGTTTGACCAAGGGTAAACGCTAAAAAGGCATCGTGAAATTTTGAATTGATGGAATTCTTGCTTGAGGAGGACCGAAACCCCGACGGGGAGCCATAAGGCAACGGTCACATAGGAGTAGATCACATGGACCTCGGTATAGCCAAAAGGGGTGAACACACAAGTAAGAGGCGCATCGGGATATCGGGAATCCCGTAGACACAGGGTTCGTGCAATTCAATATTGGGATACCCGAAACACCGATGAGGGACAAGGCTATGGCCTTATGCTATAATGGTCATATGGGCCAAGATCTTAGTCGGTGGGCTAACGCACAGGTACCGCATCAGTAGATCGGTAATCGGGAGATTATGAGGGCAGAGGTACGTGACAGAGAAAGTCGTGAAACCCCGAATCCCGACAGGGGGTATGACGATGGTCACATGAGAGAGGGTCGTATGGGCCCAGAACATAGCAAGGGGGACTAAAGTCTGAAAGGAGCACATCGGCGTATCGGAGATCCTGGATGTCGTGGACAGAGTTATTAGGGTATCAAAAAACTCGAAATCACGATGAGGGATAAGACCGCGGTCGCAAGGAAAGGTCGTGTGGACCACGGGCTTAGCTTGGAGGGATAAAGCGCTAGGAGCATATCGGGGATCGGATAACCATGAGTCCTAAGGACTCGTAAGGTTCGACATTGGGAACCCCAAAACTCTGATGAAGGATAGGGCTAGGGTCACATGGGACGACGGACATATGAGATGGGTGTCTAGCCCGGAGGGCTAGCACATAAAGTGTCGTATCGGGAATCGGCAATCGAGAATTTGAAGGAACAGGAATTCTCGACATTGGGGAATACGAAACCCCGAAGCCCAATAAACAAGATTCCTGAAGGGAATTTGGGCGCGGTCCCAGGGCAGAGGTCGTGAAGAAATGGGAACGACCTGTGGGTCGGATATTGACCTGTGATTCCCAGGGGAATCCAAAGAGCCGCTCATCTCAGTTGATGAAATTGAATGACCCTGTATACACATATAACAATATATATATATATATATATACCCATATAACCATAGGTATACATCGATGAATGAAGTTATAAATACAAAAGAAATAAACCGAAGATAGAACAGCAAAATCTGTCCAGCACTGGAATTACAAGCAAATCATTCTTATTTCACACTGCAAAAATAGAAAATTACCACCGTATAAGGAAGGGTTATGCAATTTCTTGACTCGATTAACTCCGCGTTCTTCACAAAGGTACTGAGACTGTACACAAGCTGGCGGACTGAATCGTACCTCTTTCCATACCTGAGGGCGAACTCCGCAGAGTGTACAGACAGGGGATTGGTTCCCAATAATTCAAAGAGACTGGACTCCAAGTCCTGGATCTTGTCAGTGACCACATCAATATACTCTGTTCCTACAAAATGAACTAGAGCAGATACAGCAATAACCAGTGCTAGCGAAGTGCTCAGAACAATGATGAGGATGTGAGCCATGGCAAGGGAGCTCCAAGAAACCTCTGAGCAGAGCAAGGCAGATCTGTGGAGGAGAAAGAATGACGCAAGGAGGGTCTCTGTGAGTGAGAAGGAAGCGTAGGGATTCAAAGAGCTGACAGGTGTAGAATTGAGGGTTAGATACGAGGAAGCTTGAGGAAGCCAGACGAGCACGTGGAACCCATGCGTGCCCGAATCCTTGGGAGTATGTTTAATTATTTTATATATATCTTAAAGTGTTAAAAATAATTTAAAATAAATTAAATAATTTAGTATAAATAATTTATATATATAAAGGTCAAGTTAGCTTAATTAAAGTAAAGTTAATTTGGGTTAAATTAATAATAATTTTCAAATTATTATTTTATTAAGTATAAGGTTAATCCACATTAAAGTTAATTAATGATGTTAAGACTTAGACTGGTGGCATATGCACTAGGAAGTGGCGAGTAAAGCACAAGGATAACGTAGCCACAGGGCGAGGGAACCAATAATTCTTTTCACAAGAGCGAACAAACCAATCTTAGACGCTTAATCCTAACCCAAACCTAGCCAATCCCCTAATGGAGTAATGTCTGTTTATAGACAAGTGAAGAAAACTTACGCCTAACCCTGTCTCTACGTTTAAGTAGCACCAATATAAAACTTCCTTGAACTCACCCTGACAACTTTGGGGTGATGCAGGTTAACGTATACAATATGGTCAGGACTCGAAGTGGTCAAGGCAGGGGAGTGTCGTCACGGGCACCACCAACACCACCACTACCATCGCCCGAACTAGCCCTTATATTGCACTTGTTGGAAGCCATTAACGAGACTCTAAAGGGGAACCAACCGGCAGGGACTGAAGTGGAACCCCCACAGTCTGGAGCGGGTAATCTAGAAGCGTCAAGGGATTCAGGGGGAGGACTTCCACCTGAAGACATCACACGAGAATTCCAGAAGATCAAAATTCCGGAGTTTGCCGGAGGTCGCGCTAGTGAACGCGCGGAAGCATGGTTGGAAGGCATGACAAGGTGTTTTGCCTTACGGGATTATGCGTCCAACTCAAAGGCAAAGATTGCAATTTTTCAGTTAAGAGACAGCGCCTTGAATTGGTGGGGCAATTTGGAAAGACAACTACACCTTATCCCAGACACTGTATCATGGGAAGCTGTCGAAGTGTTCCTTCTTCCAGAAAGAAATCCACTATTTAGGTCATATCATTTCTGGCAAAGGAATCTCTGTGGACCCAGAAAAGGTAAGGGCCATTATGGAATGGCCAGTGCCGAAAAATGCCCATGAGGTGAGGAGCTTCACGGGGCTAGCGGGTTATTATCGGAGATTTGTGGAAGGATTCTCAAAAGTAGCGAAACCCATCACAACTTTGCAATGCAAGGGGGTCAGGTATGAATGGACAGAAGAATGTGATAGTGCATTCATTGAGCTTAAGAGGTTACTAACTAGTGCACCAATTCTACAAGTGCCGGATATGGAAAAGGACTTCACGGTCTGCACGGATGCCTCAAAACAAGGGTTGGGGCCCGTGCTAATGCAGGATGGAGGAGTGATAGCTTATGCATCAAGGAAGTTGAAGAAACATGAGGATTTATGCGCAACTCATGATTTAGAATTAGCAGTTGTAATGCTAGCTCTGAAACTTTGGAGGCACTATCTTGTGGGGTGAAACTTTGAGCTCAAAACGGACCATCAAAGTTTAAAACATCTCTTCACTCAAAGAGATCTGAATGCCAGGCAAAGGCGGTGGAGTGAGTTTATGAGTGAGTACAATTTTGGTATTTCATATATAAAGGGAAAGGAAAATGTGGTCGCAGATGCCTTGAGTAGGAGACCACGTATCTTCTCCTTGGTAACCTTAAAGATCAATCTGATGGAACATGTGTTCACACAACTACCAGGAGACAGTTGGTATTTAAAGGTTACTTCAAACCTCCAGTGTGGGAGGCAGTTCGTTCCAAAGTACGAGGGATATAGCCTGGAAACAGACGGATTGTTAAGATATCGAGGAAGAATGTACATCCTTGAGAATGGGGATATTTGAAGCATCATACTGAAGGAATCCCTTAGATCACTTTATTGTGTGCATCTGGGTGTGAAGAAAATGTATGCAGATATGAAGAAGCTCTTCTTTTGGGTAGGTATGAAGCACGATGAAGTCCATTTCGTCGCCAAATGCCTAGAGTGTCAACAGGTGAAAGCTGACCACCATCACTCGACAGGCCTCCTACAACCTCATGAAGTTCCTATGTCCAAGTGGGAAGTCATCTCTATGGATTTTGTTGTAGGGTTGTCGCTCACATATCATAGACACAATGCCATTCTTGTGATAGCGGATAAGTTAACCAAGAGTGCTCATTTCATTCCAGTTAGAGACACTTACGATGTTACTGATGTGGAACAAGTGTTCATAAGCGAGGTTATCCATCTGCACGGGATACCAAAGAAGATTATTTCAGATAGGGACTCCAGATTCACTTCTACATTTTGGACAAGTTTACAGTCAGCATTGGGGACTCAATTGAACTTAAGCACAGCTTATCATCCTAAAACAGATGGGCAAACTGAGAGAGTAAATCAAGTCATGGAAGACATGCTTAGGATGTATGTAATGGATAATCAAAACCAGTGGGAGAAGTACCTACCTTTGGTAGAGTTTTCCTACAATAACAGTTATCATAGTTCCATTGGAATGCCACCATACGAAGCTTTATATGGGAGGCCATGCAGAACACCATCGAGTTGGGATAGACTAGAAGACCGAGTAACAGTTGGGCCCAAATTGATTCAAGAAATGGAGGAACAAGTGATTCGAATTAGACAGAGACTAAAGGAAGCACAGGATAGGCAGAAAAGCTATGCAGATGCACACAGGACTGACCGAAGTTATGAAGTGGGAGATCAGGTTTTCATTCGTATCAGGCCTAATAAGAGTACCATATGGTTCGGGAAGGGGACAAAGTTGTCACCTTGGTTTATAGGGCCATTTAGGGTCCAAGAGAAAGTTGGACCCGTTGCCTATCGTCTCGTACTTCCACCCCATTTGCATAAAACTCATAATGTATTTCATGTATCTGTTTTACATCATTATATTGTTGATGAATCACATAAACTAAATTGGAAGGAATTGCAGGTATCGGACATGGGAACCCTCATGGTAGAACCATTACGCATATTGGACCGTAGAGTCTGACAGCTCAGGAATCGTCTGGTAGATCAAGTTAAGGTCTAGTGGGACAAGTATAGTCCAGGATCTGCTACTTGGGAAGACGCCAAGACACTACGGCGAGACTATCCCTCACTATTTTGACCACTTCAGGAACATGTCTCTCGAAGGTGGGGTGTATATAACACCACCTTTTGACTTAGACAACCAGGATTACCTGAGGCCTATACACTTTATTTTCTAGTCACAATGAAACTATTAAGTGATACACTTAAACTTTAAAATTTATGAACTTTTATGAATGTTTAAATGTTGTTGATGATGATGCATGTAATGTGATCTATTATGTGAATGTGAATTTTACAAATGTTTAAATGTTATTGATGATGATGTATAAGATGCGACATACTGTGAGAAAGTGAAAGTAATGAATGTTTAAATACTATTAGAATGAAGTTGGATACAATGCAGTCTATTTTGAGCAAATGATGATCGTGTGAATGGGTGACGGATTTGAATTATGGTATATTATGAAATCTAATGCTAATTGGAAACTTTGATGTTAATTTATCGGTACGGGGATACCAAATTGAAATGATGATGGTATGCGATTATATGATGATAATGCATAGAGATGTATGAGTTTGTGTTATAGACTAACCTGTAGGTTATGGGCTATGAAATAGCCAAGACATTATGATGATGAAAGTGGGTATCAGGACCACTAACCGATAAACATTATGGTATGAATAATGTATGTGGAAATTATATTGATTTGGATGCATTGCTATGATATATGGACTATTGCATGATTTTGGTACTAACACTGCCCAAAACCGAATAAACAATGATAAAACCTCCAGCAACACGGTGCCCTTGTATGTTCTATTGTAGGGTGTTGACCCTGGTTCTATTGGGAGGGGTGGAGGCATTTCCCACCATGTATCCTCCATTATAGGGTGTTGACCCTGGTTCTGTTGGGAGGGGTGGAGGCATTTCCCACCATGTATCCTCCATTATAGGGTGTTGACCCTGGTTCTGTTGGGAGGGGTGGAGGCATTTCCCACCATGTATCCTCCATTATAGGGTGTTGACCCTGGTTCTGTTAGGAGGGGTGGAGGCATTTCCCACCGTGTATCCTCCTTCGTAGGGTGTGGACCCTAGATATGATTAGGAGGGGTGGAGGCATTTCCCACCGTGTATCCTCCGAAACCTGAAGTCATGGGAGAACGGTGCTAGTTCACGCTCCCCAAGACGTGTGATGATGATTGTCAGTTGCCTGCTAGGGAGGCTTGGTCGAGATAGCGACACTTCCACTTACGGGTTCTATTTGGATTTAGGTCAATATAGTTGATGCTCCAAGATAGTCTAGCAGAGGATGGATAGGAATGGAGTTGGAAGTAGGGTAGGGAGGGAGGATGAGTAGTAATAGTTGAGACTATATGGAGATCTGTCTTGTGGTGGAATTTGATGTCGTCCCCTCAAAAAAAAAAAAAAAAATGTGTATATTTGAATATTCATTATTAGATAACTATACCACTATTATTTAAAATAAAATTGTTGAACCGGATAATTGTAATTAAAGAATTTCTCAAACAATTGATTGATTGTTGTCTTTTATAAAAGACTAGTCTTGCTGACTGGATTGAATGCATACATATATTACTAAAGGATGACAGTTTTGATTATTAGTACATGCACGAGACTTTCATGTACTAGCTACACATGGATTTCTTGTACATATACACTAGTATGTATGAACTTTCTTGACTTACTTACTGATAATGTCGGTCACTTGTTGTGAATGTGTGAACCATGCTCTTTTCCCTTGTACCATAAGATACCTTAACTTCGAGAGGAAGTTTTGTGGTGACAAGTGATCAGATTGAGGCACGAGGTTGCTGGTTGTGACACTTTTGATCAGGGGAGGCACCGAGTTGCTGGAGGTTTTGGGCACAGGGGCCAGGATATCCATAGATATCTTGGAGCTAGGTAGTTTTCCTAGTTGGCAGGGTGGACAGTAGATTTTGGGCAGTTATTCTTTGCTTGTGGCAGGGTTGGACTGTGTATCAGGTAGCAGTAAGGCAGTAAGGCAGCAAGACAATAGAGATTAGCATCAGAACCAAGTAATTTGTTAAGTTATGTATTTGTTTCATTCTGTCATAATATCATTATTCATTGATAAATCTAAGTTACTGAAGTTGTTGTTATAAAAATCAATAATATGCTATGAAGTTATTGTCTCAATTTATGAAATAAATTGCTTATGAAAGTAAATGATGTTTAGAAATATCTGGTTGTTACACTTTTAAAGGATTGATTAAGATTATCACAGTCAAGGATTTCAACCTTGGTGTGTAAATAGGGAAAATAACTAGCAATTTAATTTATAGACATAAATGTATAGATGTATTATAGTTAACTATACATGGAGCTTAATGAATTGATTAGTATAATGTTGAAGTGATTGACATAGAACTATCTATGATGAAGTTATCATACACATAAATATTTTTAATACTTGGATGGGTAAACCTACTAACATAATGCCTCACAATTGTTTTTCCAAGAGGTCATATGGTTTTAATTCGAATATGAATCCTTTAGATACAAATGGAGTTTTGAAGAATCATGGAGGTTCTGAAATCACTCAAGTATCAACCCACCTAGCTTTAGTACAACCCATTCAAGTTTTATCGCATTCACAATCTTGGGATAAGAGTCAAAATACATGGATGCATGGACTTTAAGCCTAGAGATTCTAGAGTGATTGATGAGGGCCCATTTAGTTGGGTTAGGGATTGCAACACTTTCTCCAACTTGTCAGTAGTACTCTAGAGAAGTTGTAATGAAGAAGACTGAGATTTACTAAAAGGTAAAT
>ML785953.1:230005-263110 GCA_009831015.1 Picea engelmannii
TGATGCACACGAAAATATGTGGAATGTTAAATACAATGCACTGCTTGAAACTTTGCATATCATACTTTGCGATTACCTACCCCTCTGGATTTGAACTTGTGACCTCTTAAGAAGAAACACATGTTCTTAACTATTAAACCCACCGAGGTTGTATATAATGCATTGAATAATAATATAAACACAAATTTTGTTTTATATAATGCATTGAATAATAATATAGACATACCATATAAAAAAAAGTTCAAGCAGAATAGACACTCCATATAATATGATAATGTATCTCCAATATTCAATGTAAGGAATAAACATTAAAATTGGTGTAACTTAAGGGATGTGGAAATCCTCTACGTGTGCCACATAGATTTGACACATCAATACCTAGATAATCAACGATAGCCTCTTTCATTGTGTTTTATCATAGTCCTTCAAAGCTATGTTTTATTATATTCCTTCAAAGCTGTTAGCAATATGGTATGTGATTTGTTTGGTAAATTCTGTACTTACAGCAAAATTTTTAATATTTTGTCAAACATATTTTTAAATTTTTGAATCTACTGTCAAACATATTTTTAGAACACTTGAATGACCTCAAATTAAGATGAACGATGTGGAGGAGTAGAGGAATTATTTGTTGGAGTGGTGGGCATCAGGCAATTGCATTTCAGCTACTAAACACATCCACAAGAGCAGATATTGGAGTTATTGAAATCTGAGGGAGTTGTGACTGCCATTCTGTAATCTGCATGATCTATTGCTGAAGATATTTGTGAGAAAGGCCAATTCTTGACACCATTCTGTAAAGATGATAGTGTTCTTCCAGGGATTATTGAAAATGCTCAGTGAAGCAAGCTATAAACATAGACATGCATTATACTGAGCTCAGGCATATTGTTCACCTTGCATCAAGCACAGGGAACTGGGCATTATTCTCAATATTTGATAAATCTTACTTTTTGGAGTAGGCATATTGTTTTTGATACAGAATAGTACCTTGACACAGTGTGTAGAATTTTCAATTTGACAAAATGCATAAATGAGATTTTGTCTCCTGGAGAACAATGATTGTAGGGTATGCCATGCATTTTGAGAAGGAATTCCTGAAGTTATTTCAACAGACGAAACACTCTGTCATGAACCTGAACCATAACCCCTGAGTTCATGTTTTGAATTTTAACTTTTGTCTGTATGTGCCATGCTGATCTAATGAACGAGGACCAATCATACTAACTGCATGAGAAAACATTGCCTCATCACTGATGATGGAACATAATAGCTGCATGGTTGACCTTCATGATGTGTTGGACACCTAGCTGAGGCATAAAGTTTTATTATTAAGTTTCCAATCAAACCTATATGTGGGGGTGTTTTCTTGGGTATGAGAATATTCGACAATACTAGATGACGAGAATGTTTGGTGGAGTGTATTTTAAGTTGGACGGTGAAAATGATGGACTCTGTCCTTCTTCGAACATCTATGCAACACCTAGCAGCTGGGGTGACATTGAAAAGTCACAGAAAATGATGAAGACGGACAAAAATAAGCATCCAAGTGTCGTTGTATTTATATCCACGAGCAGGTAGGTTCATGGTTTAGTTATTGGAAGTAGACATGGTTGATGAGCAGATAATTGCTTTCCTCTCAATATGCAGATCGCATTTAAAAAGTACATAAAATTGTCAGATACTTTGAGAGATTACCTAGGTTGAACGAGGCAGAAAGTAATTCCCCTAGCATGGGAACTATGACAAATGATGTGGTGAAGCAGAAAACGTTTGACACCACAGTGAGAACCAGACAATTGCATTTGGGCCATTAAAATTAAATCTTTGAGTCAGCGAGAAACATCTAAGGGATCAATGATTATTGACTAACAGTCTGCAAAGAAGTTAATCTATAAGAGTGTTGCCAAGAAACATGTTAAGGTCAACTTTTATCATTATTTTGGATGGACAACGTACCTGTGGGAATTATTGAATAATGTTTGGTGAACCATGCAATAAACACAGACTGACATTACTCCCGAGTCCCCGGGCATATTTTTAATCTTGCATCAAGTTTGAAGGTTAAGGTATTACTGTTTATGATATAGAATGTTAACCATACAAGAAACTTACCTCTCCCGGCGCTCACGACCTCTCCACGACCCCTGCGACCTCTGCAACCTCTCCACAACCTCTCCACGACCCCTGCGACCTCGCGACCTCCGCAACCTCTCCACGACCTCTCCACGACCCCCACGACCCCTGTGACCTCGCGACCTCTCCACGACCCCTGCGACCTCGCGACCTCCTCGACGACCTATCGACAACGATTACACAGAGCTCTCACAAATTTACGCTCGCGACCACGAATACCACAAATTTACACTCGCGACCACAGAGCTCTCGCAGAGGTGATTACGCCAACAAATTTGTGTAAACATTGCAAATTCGATGTGTGGCTAATATATAAACCATCTTTCAACCGAAAGATAGTTCGGCCAAAAGATATTTCGGCCGAACTAGTTTTCGACCGAACAATATTTCGACCGAACTATATTTCGACCAAAAACTTATTGCCAGAACGAAAATATCTGGCCGACCAAATTTCTACATGCAAATCGAGGGGGCGGTTATTGCACCGTTCGATTTGACGTTTATTTTTTCAGCCGAAAAATAGTTCGGCCGAAAATAGTATCTTTCGGCAGAAAAATATTTTTAGTTCGGCCGAAAAAAGGTTTTTCGAAATTTTGGAGAGTTGATTGTCACAAAAGTGTAACCCACCTTCGTGATTCCACCCTACACTGATCCATTTTAAATCTCTTAAGTATTTCTCTGATATACTTACTCTGACTAACAAAAGTTTGGCCTGCATTTCTCCAAACTTCAAGACCTAGGTAGTAATGTAACTCACCAAGATCTTTCATTTCAAATACCTTTGATAACGGCTCCTTGATTTCATCAATTAACTTCTATACATTTCCTGTAATTATTAAATCATCAACATATAATGAAATCAATACTATATTCCCATGTTCATCAAATTTGGTATACAGAATTGGATCACTTTTTCTCCTCATAAAACCCTGTTGAAGAAAGAAAGAGTCTATCTTCTCATACCATGACCTAGGTGCCTGTTTTAGTCCATACAATGCTTTCTTTAACTTACACACTAAGTTTTCCTGCCCCTTTTCAAAAAACCCTTTAGGTTGAGTGAGGTAAACCTATTCCTTTAACTCACCATTCAAAAATTCAGATTTAACATCTAATAGATGCAGCTTCCAATGATACTTTGTAGCTAAAGAAATTAACATTCTGATAGTATTCAATTTAGCTACTGGTGCAAGTGGTTCAGCATAATCACTACCTTATGTGTGTGAATACCCCTTTGACAACAGTCTAGCCTTATACTTATCTATACTACCATCTGATTTAAACTTGGGTTTGTATATCCATTTGCATCCAATGGGATTCTTATGTTTAGGCAATTCAGTCAATTCCCAAGTATTGTTTTTCATTGTAGATTCATATTCTTCCTCCATTGCATTTCTCCACTCATCATGTTCATTAGCTTCATCAAAACTCATGGGTTCTATGAAATTTGAAATGCTACTCATCCAGGCATAGTCTTTATACCTCTCAGAAAGTCGAATCTATCTTGAAGATCTTCTCAACTGATTATCTTCCTCCCCACTTTGTAAAGATCTTTCTTCACCTCTAGGTGAACTGTGACTGCTTGAATTGTCCATATCACGGAGTCATTCTTGTTGTTACTATTGTTGTCATTGCGGGGATGGCTATTTTTGTGTGGGTTTTTGTTGTTGTTTCTCTTCTTTAAATCCTTCATCAAGAATTATCTGTCATTCCTCATGACTGTTGTCCTCATGATTTCCTACTTCCTACTCATGGAAAAGTACATCTCTACTTGCAAATACTTTGTGAGTAGGAGGATCAAACAGTTTGTATGCTTTAAATTCAGAACAATACCCAATGAAAATGCATTTAATGGCTTTAGCATCCAATTTCCTCCTATTCTCCTTTGGAATATGTGCAAAAGCCTTACACCCAAATACTTTCAAATTATGAATTGTGGGTTTGGAGCCATACAAGGCCTCGAAAGGAGTAACATTATCAAGACACCTTGTTGGACTTCTATTCTTTAAATAAACTGCAGTATTTATGGCTTCATCCCAAAATGCATTTGAGAGATTCTTACATTTCATCATACTGTGTGCACACTCTACCAGAGTTCTGTTTTTCCTTTCAGGGACTCTATTTTGTTGTGGAGTGTGAGGTACTGTAAACTATTGTACTATTCCATTATCTTTGCAATATTTGTTGAAGTCCCTTGATTTATACTCTCCCCCTTGATCTGAACGAAGGATTCTGATGGATTTTCCTATCTTCTTTTCCACCATGGTTCTGAATTCCTTAAAGTACTCAAAAACATCACTTTTTCGTCTAAGGAAGTAAATCCTTGTGTATCTCGTGCAATAATCAATAAATAACAGAAAGTAAAATGCACCTCCTAAAGACCTAGTCTACATAGGCCCACAAACATCAGTATGCACAAGATATAACACATCTCTCTTTTTCTTATCAGGATTAGAGGGGAATTCATCTTTGTGCATCTTTCCTAATGCACATCCATCACAAGCAACCTTCTCATTCTTTAACATCGGAAGTCCTTCAACCATATTATTTTTCTGTAATAACAATAAATTAGGATGCTTGATGTGTCGATGCCTTTGATGCCAAAGAATCTTTGTTGGCATAGCTGCAGAATTCAGTGCATGATGTGCTTTGCTGGTAACATCAAGTTTGTATAGACCTCCTGCTCTGACTCCCATTGCAACAGTTTGGAAGTGGTCCAATAGATCCTTCACTATGCAATAATTCTTGAAGAATTCAACCTTCGAGTTTTGATCTGTAATGGTGGACACAGAGATCAAATTTTTCTTTATTCCTAGCACATACACCACATTATGAATGTGATGAACAGTACCATTCGGAAATGTCATAGGAATGTCTCCATATTCCTTGATCTGATGAGTGTGACCATCTCCAAGATATATGATGGTGCCATTCTGTGTTTCTTTAAAATTAGCATACCAATTTTTAATACAACTCATATGTACTGATGCTCCGAAATCCACAAACCAGGTAGCAAAATCATCTGTTTCAGCAGATAAAGCAGTGTTATACACAAATAGCCTAGGATCCCGTGAGTCAAAATTCGGGGGTTCATCAATATCATCACTAGCAATAAATAATCTGAGATCTTGATGTAAAGATTTTTTCTTCATAATGACTTGAATGTGTTCTAGGTTTATTCCTAGCCTCATGACTTTTCTTCTTATGACAGTCTTTAACAATATGTCCAGGTCGACCACAATAAAAACAACTCTTTGACTCATTCCTATCAGATTGCATACCTTGATTTGGAGGTTGTCTCCTCTGCAATGAACTGCTTCTCTACCATGAACCACCTCTCTACCATGAACTGCCTCCTCTTCCTCTTACTCCTGATCTCCCTCTCGTAGATCTATTATTTGACAACAGTGCCAAATCTTTACTCGGAGGCTTCAGATTCCCATGCCTCTCTTCCTCTTGCAGCAAAATACCTTTGAGTTCTTCAAACGTAGGAGGTTTCTCCCTTGCTGCGAGACCTGTTATGAACATATGATAATCTTCTAGCATACCATTTAAGGTGATAGTGACCAGATCAGTGTTGGAAACAATTTCCCCTATATTTACTAGCTTGTCTTTCACCTCTTTAATACGACCCAAAAATTAACTAACAGATTCATTTCCATCCATCTTAGTGTCTATCAATTTAGTTTTCAAGAACAAAATGTGATTTGTGTTGCTAGTTTCATACAATGATTTAAGCGTTGTCCATGTTGCAGCAAAAGTTGTAGCTTCTCTAATATGTGGAATTATGTTATCTTTAACAGACATGCACAACAATACCTTTGCCTTGTTTTCACGCTTCTCCCAATCTTGGATTTGTGTTGTTGTCGCACCTGCAACCGCATCAGGTTTCAGTTCAGTTCCCTTCACAATGTTCCAGACACCATAGCCCTCCATGAGCATCTGCATCTTGAATTTCCAGCTAATGAAATTCGAGCCATCTAGCTTGTTGGCTTCGTTGAGGTAGGTCTCCACTAAAGGATTCGCCATCGCTGCAATTTAGTCTTTGCAAGTAAATCACCAAGGATATGCAACTTTCTGTCGAGTTGTCTCATGTGCTGAGTAGTCTGTCACTCTGCCTTTGGATACCACCAATCTTTCTCAATCTTGACTCTCAATTTTCTTAAGAAAAATATAAGAAATCCTTAAAAACACTTTATATATTAAAAGTAATATCAATTTCTTAAAAGAGATTTATGATCCCTAAGTTACAACTCCACCTTTTCCTATATCCTTTCATAACTCCACTCTTATGAAACTATCATAAAGTTCCTTTAATAAACTTTATAACTCCACCTCAGTATTAAAAAAAATAAATCCACCTCACTATTTAATAACTCCACATGAAAATGCAAATCGTATGCAAACTAAACCTTCACTATTTAAAAAATAAACTCATGCATTAACTCTTCATGCAAATATGCACGCACATGCTTTCAACGCTTCATTCAAACTCCATGCATGCATTCAAAATCCACTTTTTCAAACTCACGATTTGTTTGATATGCAGAAAAACTCACGAATTTGTTCACTCTTCCATGCGATTTCAACCTCACGCTATTTCACAAATGCAACAGACGCATTTGCACCAAATCTCAAAATCTCATGCATGCATGCACAATTGTCACCTCCATGATTGTCAACTCCACGCATGCGTAAACATAAGGGTTTTCGCAACTCAACCCGACCGTAGACTGTGGGAGGTTCGCACAAGTCACTTGCCTGCAAAAATCTTAAAGGATGTTCACAATGAAATGCACAGTAGCGTGCGAAAATTTTTGGTTCTAAGTATGCACGAAAGTGTGAGTAATATGTCGTCGCACCCTACCAAAGGAGGGACCTGCGAACGTCTAGAATTTTTTCACCTCACTCCCGTGGCTCTAACACCAAGATAAAATATGCGAAACAAACAACATGGTGAGGCTATTCTCACTTCTATATTATTCAATGAAGACGGATTACATCCTTATATAGGAAAAGACTCTACTGATTCGGTTACATGCAAACCAAAGACAACTAGACTCTCAACTATGAATTGACTCTTAACATGCCTACAACTGACTCTCACAACTGAAGCTTATAACTTGTGCTTACAACTGCCGCTTACTCCATTATTTCCAAGTCTCCCCCTTAATGGAGAATGGATTGACTCCTACACCAAACATCTCCCTAAACAGCTCAAACTTAATATTTCCAAGAGGCTTAGTGAAAATATCAGCAGCATTTTCACTAGTATTACAATACACAAGAGTTATTTCATTTGACTGCAACTTTTCTCGAACAAAATGATACTGAGCTTCAACATGATTTGTCCTTGCATGAAAAATCGGATTCCTCGCAATATTGATTGAACTTTGATTATCACATCTGATCATCGTAGGTTCCTTTCGTTCTTCTCCAACATCTTGAAGAAGTCTTCTTAACCAAATAGCTTCACAAGTTGTTGCACACAAGGCTTTATATTCTGCTTCAGAAGAAGACAAAGATACAGTAGGCTACCTTTTACTGCTCCATGAAACAACCCCGGATCCAATGGTGAACGCATATCCATTGGTTGATCTTCGATCATCCAGATTTCCAGCCCAATCAGAATCTGAATAACCTGTCAACTTAACATCAGATGCAACAGTATATTTAATACCATAATCAAGTGTACCTTTTAGATACCTGATTACTACCTTTGTTGCATTCCAATGGCTTTCATGAGGTTCCACCATGAACTCACTTAACACAGTCACAGAATATGAAATATCAGGTCTGGTTGTGGTGAGATAATTTAGACTACCCACCATCTATCTATACACATTGCCATTCACCTCCTTCGAGCCATCATCATAAGAAAGTTTCACATTCTGTTGAATGGGAACAGTAGAAGACTTACACTGATCCATTTTAAATCTCTTAAGTATTTTTCCGATATACATACTTTGACAAACAAAAGTTTGGCCTGCATTTCTCCAAATTTCAAGACCTAGGCAGTAATGTAACTCACCAAGATCTTTCATTTCAAATACCTTTTATAACTGCTCCTTGATTTCATCAATTAACTTCTCTCCATTTCCTGTAATTATTAAATCATCAACATATAATGAAATCAATACTTTATACCCCTGTTCGTCAAATTTGGTATGCAGATTTGGATCACTTTTGCTCCTCATAAAACCTTGTTGAAGAAAGAAAGAGTCTATCTTCTCATACCATGACCTAGGTGCATGTTTTAGTTCATACAATGCTTTCTTTAACTTACACACTAAGTGTTCTTGACCCTTTTCAACAAAACCTTTAGGTTGAGTAAGGTAAACCTCTTCCTTTAACTCACCATTCAAAAATTCAGATTTAACATCTAACTGATGCAGCTTCCAATGATATTTTGTAACTAAAGAAAATAACATTCTAATAGTATTCAATTTAGCTACTTGTGCAAATGTTTCAGCATAATCAATACCTTCTGTTTGTGAATACCCCTTTGCCACCAGTCTAGCCTTAGACTTATCTATACTACCATCTGATTTAAGCTTGGGTTTGTATATCCATTTACATCCAATGGGCTTCTTATGTTTAGGCAATTCAGTAAATTCCCAAGTATTGTTTTTCATTATAGATTCATATTCTTCCTCCATTGCATTTCGCCATTCATCATGTTCATTAGCTTCATCAAAACTCATGGGTTTTGTGACATTTGCAATGCTACTGATTAGGGCATAGTCTTTATACCTCTCAGGAAGCCGAATCTGTCTTGAAGATCTTCTCAACTGATTATCTTTCTCCCCACTTTGTGAAGATCGGTCTTCACCTCTAGGTGAACTGTGACTGCTTGAATTGTCCATACCACTGAGTCCTTCTTGCTGTTGTTGTTGTTGTTGTCGCTGCGGGGATGGTTGTTGCTATGTGGGTTGTTGTTGTTATTTCTCTTCTTTAACTCCTTCATCAAGAATTCTATGACATTCCTCATGACTGTATTCATCATGATTTCCTGCCTCTTGCTCGTGGAAAAGTATATCTCTACTTGCAAATACTTTCTGAGTAGCAGGATCAAACAGTTTGTATGATTTAAATTCAGAGTATACCCAATGAAAATACATTTAATGGCTTTAGCATCCAATTTCCTCCAATTCTCCTTTGGAATGTGTGCAAAAACCTTACACCCAAATACTTTCAAAATATGAACTGTAGGTTTGGAACCATACAAGGCCTCAAAAGGAGTAACATTATCAAGACACCTTGTTGGACTTATATTCTTTAAATAACCTGCAGTATCTATGGCTTCAGCCCAAAATGCATTTGAGAGATTCTTACCTTTCATCATACTGCATGCACACTCTACCAGAGTTCTGTTTTTCCTTTCAGCGACTCCGTTTTGTTGTGGAGTGTGAGGTACTGTAAACTGTTGTACTATTCCATTATCTTTGCAATATTTGTTGAAGTCCCTTGATTTATACTCTCCCCCTTGATCTGAATGGAGGATTTTGATGGATTTTTCTGTTTGCTTTTCCACCATGGTTCTGAATTCCTTAAAGTACAAGAAAAAATCACTTTTTCGTCTAAGGAAGTAAACCCATGTGTATCTCATGCAATCATCAATAAATAACAGAAAGTAAAATGCACCTCCTAAAGACCTAGTCTTCATAGGCCCACAAACATCAATATTCTCAATATCTAACACATATCTCTTTTTCTTATCAAGATTAGAGGGGAATTCATCTCTGCGCATCTTTCCTAATGCACATCCATCACAAGAAACCTTTTCATTCTTTAACATGGGAATTCCTTCAACCATGTTCCTTTTCTATAATAACAATAAATTAGGATGATTGATGTGTCCATACCTTTGATGCCAATGAATCTCTGTTGGCATAGCTACAGAAGTCAGTGAATGATGTGCTTTGCTGGTAACATCAAGTTTGTATAGACCTCCTGCTCTGACTCCCATTGCAACAGTTTGAAAGTGGTCCAATAGATCCTTCACTATGCAATAAATCTTGAAGAATTCATCCTTCAAGTTCTGATTTGTAATGGTGGACACAGAGATCAATTTTTTCTTTATTCCTGGCACATACACCACATTGTGAATGTGACGAACAGTACCATTCAGCAATGTCATAGGAATGTCTCCATATCCCTTGATCTGATGAGCGCGGTCATCTCCAAAATATATGCTAGCACCATTCTGTGTTTCTTTAAAATTAGCATACCAATTTTAATTACAATTCATATGTACCGATGCTCCAGAATCCATAAACCAGGCATCAGAATCATCTGTTTCAGTAGATAAAGCAACGTTAAACACAAACAGCCTAAGATCCCTTGTGTCAAAATTCGGGGGTTCATCAATATCATCACTAGCAATAAATAATCTGAGATCTTGATGTGAATATTTTTTTTGCATAATGACCTGAATGTGTTCTAGGTTTATTCCTAGCCTCATCACATTTCTTCTTATGAAAGTCTTTAACAATATGTCTAGGTCGGCCAAAATAAAAACAACTCTTTGACTCATTCCTATCAAATTGCATACCTTGATTTGGAGGTTCTCTGCTCTGTGATGAACTGCCTCTCTGCCATGAACTACCTCCTCTGCCTCTTACTCCTGATCTCCCTCTCATAGATCTATTATTTGACCACAGTGCCAAATATTTACTCGGAGGCTTTAGATTCCCACGCCTCTCTTCCTCTCGCTGCAAAATACCTGTCAGTTCTTCAAACGTAGGAGGTTTCTCCCTTGCTGCGAGACCTGTTATGAACATATGATAATCTTCTAGCATAAGATTTAAGGTAATAGTGACCAGATCAGTGTTGGAAATAGTTTCCCCTATATTTACTAGCTTTTCTTTCACCTCTTTAATACGACCCAAAAATGAACTAACAGATTCATTTCCATCCATCTTAATGCCTAGCAATTTAGTTTTCAGGAACAAAATGCGATTTCTGTTGCTATTTTCATACAATGCTTTAAGCATTGTCCATGTTGCAGCAGAAGTTGTAGCTTCTCTAATATGTGGAATTATTTTATCTTTAACAGACATCCGCAACAAAACCTTTGCCTTGTTTTCACGCTTCTCCCAATCTTGGATTTGTGCTACTGTCACACCTGCAGCCACATCAGGTTTTAGTTTAGTTCCCTTCTCAATGTTCTAGACACCATAGCCCTCCATGAGCATCTACATCTTGAATTTCAAGTTAATGAAATTCGAGCCATCTAGGTTGTTGGCTTCGTTGAGGTAGGTCTCTGCTAGAGGATTCACGATCGCTGCAATTTAGTCTTTGCAAGTAAATCACCAAGGATATGCAACTTTCTGTCGAGTTGTCTCCTGTGTTGAGCAGTCTGTTGCTCTACCTTCAAATAACACCGATCTGTCTCAATCTTGACTCTCAATTTTCTTAAGAGAAATATAAGAAATCCTTAAAAACACTTTATATATTAAAAGTGATATCAATTTCTTAAAAACGATTTATGATCCCTAAGTTACAAATCCACCTTAAGTCATAACTCCACCTTTTTCTTTATCCTTTCATAACTCCACTCTTATGAAACTATCATAAAGTTCCTTTAATAAACTTTATAACTCCACCTCACCATTAAAAAAAAAAAATCCACCTCACTATTTAATAACTCCACATGAAAATGCATATCGTATGCAAACTAAACCTTCACTATTTAAAAAATAAACTCATGCATTAACTCTTCATGCAAATACTCACGCACATGCTTTCAATTCTTCATTCAAACTGCATGCATGCATTCAAAATCCACTTTTTCAAACTCACGATTTGTTTGATACGCAGAAAAACTCATGAATTTTCTCACTCTTCCATGTGATTTCAACCTCACGCTTTTTCACAAATGCAACAGACGCATTTGCACCAGATCTCAAAAACTCACGCATGCATGCATGATTGTCACCTCCATGATTTTCAACTCCACGCATGTGTAAACATAAAGGTTTTCGCGACTCAACCCGAACATAGACTGTGGGAGGTTCGAAGCTCACGAGTCACTTGCCTGTGAAAATATTGAAGGAGTTCAAACTAAAATGCACAGTAGCGTGCAGAAATTTTTGGTTCTAAGTTTGCGCGAAAGTGTGAGTAATATGCCGCCGCACCCTATCAGAGGAGGGACCTGTGAACCTCTAGAATTTTCGCACCTCACTACCTTGGCTCTCATACCAAGATAATATATGTGAAACAAACAACACGCTGAGGATATGCTCACTTCTATATTATTCAATGAAGACTGATTACATCCTTATATAGTAAAAGACTCTATCGAGTCAGTTACATGCAAACCAAAAAAAACTAGACTCTCAACTATGAACTAACTCTTAACATGCCTACAACTGACTCTCACAACTGAAGCTTATAATTGGTGCTTACAACTGCCACTTACTCCATTATTTCCAAGTCTCCACCTTAATGGAGAATGGATTGACTTCTACACCTAACATCTGCCTAAACAACTCAAACATAATCTTTCCAAGAGGCTTAGTCAAAATATCAGCAACATTTTCACTAGTATTAAATTACAAAAGAGTTATTTGATTTGAGTGCAACTTTTCTCGAACAAAATGATACTGAGCTTCAACATGCTTTGTCCTTGCTTGAAAAATGGGGTTCTTCGCAATATTGATTGAACTTTGATTATCACATATGATCATCGTAGGTTCCTTTTGTTCTTCTCTAACATCTTGAAGAAGTCTTCTTAACCAAACAACTTCACAAGTTGTTGCACACAAGGCTTTATATTATGCTTCAGTAGAAGACAAAGATACAGTAGGTTGTTTTTTACTGCTAAATGAAACAACCCTGGATGCAATGTTGAACGCATATCCAGTGGTTGATCTTTGACCATCCAGATTGTCAACCCAATCAGAATCTGAATAACCTGTCAACTCAACATCAGATGCATTAGTATATTTAATACCATAATCAAGTGTACCTTTTAGATACCTCAGTACTGCCTTTGCTGCATTCCAATGGATTTCATGAGGTTCCGCCATGAAATGACTTAACACACTCACAAAATATGAAATATCAGGTCTGGTTGTGGTGAGATAATTCAGACTACCCACCATCTGTCTATACACAGTGACATTCACCTGCTTCGAACCATCATCATAAGAAAGTTTCACATTCTGTTGCATGGGAATAGTAGAAGACTTACACTGATCCATTTTAAATCTCTTAAGTATTTCTCTGATATACTTACTCTGACAAACAAAAGTTTGGCCTGCATTTCTCCAAACTTCAAGACCTAGGCAGTAATGTAACTCACCAATATCTTTCATTTCAAATAATTTTTTTAACTGCTCCCTGATTTCATCAATTAACTTCTTTGCATTTCTTGTAATTATTAAATCATCAACATATAATGAAATCAATACTATATATCCCTGTTCATCAAATTTGGTATACATATTTGGATCACTTTTTCTCCTCATAAAGCCCTGTTGAAGAAAGAAAGAGACTATCTTATCATACCATGACCTAGGTGCTTGTTTTAGTCCATACAATGCTTTCTTTAACTTACACACTAATTGTTCCTGACCCTTTTTAAAAAACCCTTCATGTTGAGTAAGGTAAACCTCTTCCTTTAACTCACCATTCAAAAATGCAGATTTAACATCTAACTGATGCAGCTTCCAATGATACTTTGTAGCTAAAGCAATTAACATTCTGATAGTATTCAATTTAGCTATTGGTGTAAATGTTTCAGTATAATCAATCCCTTCTGTTTGTGAATACCCCTTTGCCACCGGTCTACCCTTATACTTATCTATACTACCATCTGATTTAAACCACCTCTCTACCATGAACTGCCTCCTCTACCTCTTACTTTTGATCTCCCTCTCGCAGATCTATTATTTGACCAAAGTGCCAAATATTTACTCGGAGGCTTCAGATTCCCATGCCTCTCTTCCTCTTGCAGCAAAATACATGTCAGTTCTTCAAACGTAGGATGTTTCTACCTTGCTGCGAGACCTATTATGAACATATGATAATATTCTAGCATACCATTTAAGGTAATAGTGACCAGATTGGTGTTGGAAATAGTTTCCCCTATATTTACTAGCTTGTCTTTCACCTCTTTAATACGACCCAAAAATGAACTAACAGATTCATTTCCATCCATCTTAATGCCTAGCAATTTAGTTTTCAGGAACAAAATGTGATTTCTTTTGCTAGTTTCATACAATGCTTTAATCGCTATCCATGTTGCAACAGAAGTTGTAGCTTCTCTAATATGTGGAATTGTGTTATCTTTAACAGACATGCGCAACAATACCTTTGCATTGTCTTCACGCTTCTCCCAATCTTGAATTTGTGTTGTTGTCGCAGCTGCAGCCGCATCAGGTTTTAGTTTAGTTCCCTTCATAATGTTCCAGACACCATAGCCCTCCATGAGCATCTGCATATTGAATTTCCAGTTAATGAAATTCAAGCCATCTAGCTTTTTGGCTTCGTTGAGGTAAGTCTCCACTAGAGGATTCACCATCACTGCAATTTAGTCTTTGCAAGTAAATCACCAAGGATATGCAACTTTCTGTTGAGTTGTCTCCTATCCTGAGAAGTCCGTCGCTCTGCCTTCCGATACCACCGATCCATCTCAATCTTGACTCTCAATTTTCTTAAGAAAAATATATGAAATAATTAAAAACACTTTATATATTAAAATTAATATCAATTTCTTAAAAAAGATTTATGATCCCTAAGTTACAACTCCACCTTAGGTCATAACTCCACCTTTGTCTTTATCCTTTCATAACTCCACTCTTATGAAACTATCATAAAGTTCCTTTAATAAACTTTATAACTCCACCTCACTATTAAAAAAAAAATCCACCTCACTATTTAATAACTCCACATGCAAATGCAAATCGCATGCAAAACTAAACCTTCACTATTTAAAAAAAAACCTCATGCATTAACTCTTCATGCAAATACTCATGCACATGCTTTCAATGATTCATTCAAACTCCACGCATGCATTCAAAATCCACTTTTTCAAACTTGTGATTTGTTTGATACGCAGAAAAAATCACGAATTTGCTCACTCTTCCATGGGATTTCAACCTCACGCTATTTCACAAATGCAACAGAGGCATTTGCACCAGATCTCAAAAACTCACGCATGCATGCACGATTGTCACCTCCATGATTTTCAACTCCATGCATGTGTAAACATAATGGTTTTCGCAACTCAACCCGACCGTAGACTACGGGAGGTTTGCAGCTCATGAGTCACTTGCCTGCGAAAATCTTGAAGGATGTTCGCACTCAAATGCACAGTAGCGTGTGAAAATTTTTGGTTCTAAGTATGCGCGAAAGTGTGAGTAATATGCCACCGCACCCTATCATAGGAGGGACCTACAATCCTCTAGAAGTTTCACACCTCACTACCGTGGCTCTGATACCAAGATAAAATATGAGAAAAAAACACCACGGTGAGGCTATGCTCACTTCTATATTATTCAATTTAGACGGATTACATCCTTATATAGGAAAAGACTCTACCGTGTCGGTTACATGAAAACCAAAGACCACTAGACTCTCAACTATGGACTGACTCTTAACACGCCTACAACTAACTCTCACAACTAAAGTTTATAACTGGTGCTTACAACTATCGCTTACAACTGTCGCTTACTCCATTATTTCCAAGTCTCCCCCTTAATGGAGAATGGATTGACTTCTACACCTAACATCTCCCTAAATAGATCAAACTTAATCTTTCCAATAGGCTTAGTGAAAATATCAGCAGCATTTTCACTAGGATTACAATATACAAGAGTTATTTCATTTGACTACAACTTTTCTTGAACAAAATGATATTGAGCTTCAACATGCTTTGTCCTTGCATGAAAAATCAGATTCTTCGTAATATTGATTGAACTTTGATTATCACATATGATCATTATAGGTTCCTTTCGGTCTTCTCCAACATCTTGAAGAAGTCTTCTTAACCAAACAACTTCACAAGTTGCTGCACACAAGGCTTTATATTCTGCTTCAGTAGAAGACAAAGATACAGTAGGCTGCCTTTTACTGCTCCATGAAACAACCCCAGATTCAATGTTGAACGCATATCCAATGGTTGATCTTCGATCATCCAGATTGTCAGCCCAATCAGAATTTGAATAACCTGTCAACTCAACATCAGATGCATCAGTATATTTAATACCATAATCAAGTGTACCTTTTAGATACCTGAGTATTGCCTTTGCTGCATTCCAATGGCTTTCATGAGGTTCCACCATGAACTGACTTAACACACTCACAGAATATGAAATACCAAGTCTGGTTGTGGTGAGATAATTCATACTACCCACCATTTGTCTATACACAGTGCCATTCACCTCCTTCAAACCATCATCACAAGAAAGTTTCACATTATGTTGCATGGGAACAGTAGAAGACTTACACTAATCCATTTTAAATCTATTAAGTATTTCTCTGATATACTTTCTCTGTCAAACAAAATTTTGGCCTGCATTTCTCCAAACCTCAAGACCTAGGCAGTAATGTAACTCACCAACATCTTTCATTTCAAATACCTTTGATAACTGCTCCTTGATTTCATCAATTAACTTCTCTCCATTTCCTGTAATTATTAAATCATCAACATATAATGAAATCAATACTATATACCCCTATTCATCAAATTTGGTATACAGATTTGGCTTACTTTTGCTCCTCATAAAACCCTGTTGAAGAAAAAAAAAAGTCTATCTTCTCATACCATGACCTAGGTGCTTGTTTTAGTCCATACAATGCTTTTTTTAACTTACACACTAAGTGTTCTTGCCCCTTTTCAACAAACCCTTCAAGTTGAGTAAGTTAAACCTCTTCCTTTAACTCACCATTCAAAAATGCAAATTTAACATCTAATTGATGCAACTTCCAATGATACTTTGTAGCTAAAGCAATTAACATTTTGATAGTATTCAATTTAGCTACTAGTGCAAATGTTTCAGCATAATCAATAAATTATGTTTGTGAATACTCCTTTGCCACCAGTCTAGCCTTATACTTATCTATACTACCATCTGATTTAAACTTGGGTTTGTATATCCATTTGCATCCAATGGGATTCTTATGTTTAGGTAATTCAGTCAATTCCCAAGTTTGTTTTTCATTATAGATTCATATTCTTCCTCCATTGCATTTCACCATTCATCATGTTCATTAGCTTCATCAAAACTCATGGGTTCTATGACATTTGAAATGCTACTCATTAGGGAATAGTCTTTATACCTCTCAGGAAGCCGAATCTGTCTTGAAGATCTTGTCAATTGATTATCTTCCTCCCCACTTTGTGAAGATTTGTCTTCACCTCTAGGTGAAATGTGACTACTTGAATTGTCCATATCATTGAGTCCTTCTTGTTGTTGCTGCTGCTATCACTATGAGGATGGTTGCTGCTATGTGGGTTGTTTTTGTTGCTTTTCTTCTTTGACTCCTTCATCAAGAATTCTCTGCCATTCCTCATGCTTGTTGTCATCATGATTTCCTGCTTCCTGCTCATGGAAAAGTACATCTCTACTTGCGAATACTTTGTGAGTAGCAGGATCAAATAGTTTGTATTCTTTAAATTCACAACAGTACCCAATGAAAATACATTTAATGGCTTTAGCATCCAATTTACTCCTATTCTCCTTTGGAATATGTGAAAAAGAATTACACCCAAATACTTTCAAATTATGAACTGCAGTTTTGGAACCATACAAGGCCTAGAAAGGAGTAACATTATCAAGACACCTTGTTGGACTTCTATTCTTTAAATAAACTGTTGTATTTATGGCTTCGGAGCAAAATGAATTTGAGAGATTCTTGCCTTTCATCATACTACGTGCACACTCTACTAGATTTATTTTTTTCCTCTCAGTGACTTCGTTTTGTTGTGGAGTGTGAGGTACTGTAAACTATTGTACTATTCCATTATCTTTGCAATATTTGTTGAAGTCCCTTGATTTATACTCTCCCCCTTGATCTGAACGGAGGATTTTGATGGATTTTCATGTATTCTTTTTCACCATGGTTCTGAATTCCTTAAAGTACTCGAAAACATCACTTTTTCATCTAAGGAATTAAACCCATGTGTATCTCGTGCAATCATCAATAAATAACAAAAAGTAAAATGCACCTCCTAAAGACCTAGTCTGCATAGGCCCACAAACATCGGTATGCACAAGATCTAACACATCTCTCTTTTTCTTATCAGGATTAGAGGGGAATTCATCTCTGTGCATCTTTCCTATTGCGCATCCATCACAAGCAACCTTCTCATTCTTTAACATGGGAAGCCCTTCAACCATATTCCTTTTCTGTAATAACAATAAATCAGGATGATTGATGTGTCCATACCTTTGATGCCGATCTCTGTTATCATAGCTGCGGAAGTAAGTGCATGATGTGCTTTGCTGGTAACATCAATTTTGTATAGACCTCCTGCTCTAACTCCCATTGCAACAGTTTGGAAGTGGTCCAATAGATACTTCACTATGAAATAATTCTTGAAGAATTCAACCTTCAAGTTCTGATCTGTAATGGTGGACACAGAGATCAATTTTTTCTTTATTCCTGGCACATACACCACATTGCCAATGTGACGAAAAGTACCATTTGGCAATGTCACAGGAATGTCTCCATATCCCTTGATCTGATGAGCGCGGTCATCTCCAAGATATATGCTAGCACCATTCTGTGTTTCTTTAAAATTAGCATTCCAATTTTTATTACAGGTCATATGTATTGATGCTCCAGAATCCACAAACCAGGCATCAAAATCATTTGTTTCAGCAGATAAAGCAGCGCTAGACACAAACAGCATAAGATCCCATGAGTCAAAATTTGAGGGTTCATCAATATCATCACTACCAATAAATAATCTGAGATCTTGATGTGAATATTTTTTCAGCATAATGACCTGAATGTGTTCTAGCTTTATTCCTAGCCTCATCACTTTTATTCTTATGATAGTCTTTAACAATATGTCCAAGTCAACCATAATAAAAACAACTCCTTGACTCATTCCTATCAGATTGCATACCTTGATTTGGAGGTTGTCTCCTCTGCGATGAATTGCCTCTCTGCCATGAACTGCCTCCTCTGCCTCTTACTCCCGATATCCCTCTCGCAGGTCTATTATTTGACCACAGTGCCAAATCTTTACTCGAAGGCTTCATATTACCACGCCTCTCATCCTCTTGCAGCAAAATACCTGTGACTTCTTCAAACGTAGGAGGTTTCTCCCTTGCTGCGAGACCTGTTATGAACATATGATAGTCTTCTAGCATACCATTTAAGGTAATGGTGACCAGATCAATGTTGGAAACAATTTCCCCTATATTTACTAGCTTGTCTTTCACCTCTTTAATACGACCCAAAAATGAACTAACAGATTCATTTCCATCCATCTTAATGCCTAGCAATTTAGTTTTCAGGAACAAAATGTGATTTATGTTGCTAGTTTCATACAATGCTTTAAGTGTTGTCCATGTTGTAACAGAAGTTGTAGCTTCTCTAATATGTGAAATTATGCTATCTTTAACAGACATGCCCAACAATACCTTTGCCTTGTTTTCGCACTTCTCCCAATCTTGATTTGTGCTCCTGTACCACCTACAGCCACATCAGGTTTCAGTTCAGTTCCCTTCGCAATGTTCCAAACACCATAGCCCTCCATGAGCATCTGCATCTTGAATTTCCAGTTAATGAAATTAGATCCATCTGGATTTTTGGCTTCATTGAGGTAGGTCTTCGCTAGAGGATTCACCATCACTGCAATTTAGTCTTTGCAAGTAAATCACCAAGGATATGCAACTTTCTGTCGAGTTGTCTCCTATGGTGAGCAGTCCGTTGATCTGCCTTCAGATACCATCGATTCGTCTCAATATTGACTCTCAATTTTCTTATGAAAAATATAAGAAATCCTTAAAAACACTTTATATATTAAAAGTAATATCAATTTCTTAAAAAATATTTATGATCCCTAAGTTACAACTCCACCTTAAGTCATAACTCCACTCTTATGAAACTATCATAAAGTTCCTTTAATAAACTTTATAACTCCACCTCACTATTAAAAAAAAAAATCCACCTCACTATTCAATAACTCCAAATGAAAATGCAAATCTTATGCAAACTAAACCTTCACTATTTAAAAAATAAACTCATGCATTAACTCCTCATGCAAATACCCACACACATGCTTTCAATGCTTCATTCAAACTCCATGCATGCATTCAAAATCCACTTTTTCAAACTCACGATCTGTTTGATACGTAGAAAAACTCACGAATTTGCTCACTCTTCCACGCGATTTCAACCTCACGCTATTTCACAAATGCAACAGACAAGTTTGCACCAGATCTCAAAAACTCATGCATGCATGCACGATTGTCACCTCCATGATTTTCAACTCCATGTATTCGTAAACATAATTGTTTTCGCGACTCAACCCGACCGTAGACTGTGGGAGGTTTGCAGCTCACGAGTCACTTGCCTGCGAAAATCTTGAAGGATGTTCACACTGAAACGCACAGTAGCATGCGAAAATTTTTGGTTCTAAGTATGTGCAAAAGTGTGAGTAATATGTCGCCACACCGTATTAGAGGAGGGACCTGCGAACCTCTATAATTTTCGCACCTCACTCCCGTGGCTTTGATAGCAAGATAAAATATGCGAAACAAACACCACGGTGAGGCTATGCTCACTTCTATATTATTCATTGAAGACGGATTACATCCTTATATAGGAAAAGACTCTACTGAGTTGGTTACATTCAAGCCAAAGACAACTAGACTCTCAACTATGAACTGACTCTTAACACACCTACAACTGACTCTCACAACTGAAGCTTATAACTGGTGCTTACAACTGCCGCTTACAAATGGCGCTTACTCCATTATTTTCAAGTCTCCCCCTTAATGGAGAATGGATTGAATTCTACACCTAACATCTCCCTAAATAGCTCAAACTTAATCTTTCCAAGAGTCTTAGTGAAAATATCAGTAGCATTTTCACTAGTATTACAATACACAAGAGTTATTTCATTTGACTGCAAATTTTCTCGAACAAAATGATACTGATCTTCAACATGCTTTGTCCTTGCATGAAAAAACGGATTCTTCTCAATATTGATTGAACTTTGATCATCACATCTGATCATCATAGGTTCCTTTCGTTCTTCTCCAACATCTTGAAGAAGTATTCTTAACCAAACAGCTTCACAAGTTGTTGCACACAAGGCTTTATATTCTGCTTCAGTAGAAGACAAAGATACAGTAGGCTTCTTTTTACTGCTCCATGAAACAACCCCAGATCCAATGTTGAATGGATATCCAGTGGTTGATCTTCGATCATCTAGATTGCCAGTCCAATCAGAATCTAAATAGCCTGTCAAGTCAACATCAGATGCATCAGTATATTGAATACCATAATCAAGTGTACCTTTTAGATACTTGAGTACTTCCTTTGTTTCATTCCAATGGCTTTCATGAGGTTCCTCCATGAACTGACTTAACACACTCAAAGAATATGAAATATTAGGTCTGGTTGTGGTGAGATAATTCAGACTACCCACCATCTATCTATACACAGTGCCATTCACCTCCTTCGAACCATCATCACAAGAAAGTTTCACATTTTGTTGCATGGGAATAGTAAAAGACTTACACTGATCCATTTTAAATTTCTTAAGTATTTCTCTGATATACTTACTCTGACAAACAAAAGTTTGGCCTGCATTTCTCCAAACTTCAAGACCTAGGTAGTAATGTAACTCACCAAGATCTTTCATTTCAAATACCTTTGATAACTGCTCCTTGATTTCATCAATTAACTTCTCTCCATTTCCTGTAATTATTAAATCATCAACATATGATGAAATCAATACTATATACCTCTGTTCATCAAATTTGGTATACAGATTTGGATCAATTTTGCTCCTCATAAAACCTTGTTGAAGAAAGAAAGAGTCTATCTTCTCATACCATGAACTAAGTGCTTGTTTTAGTCCATACAATGCTTTCTTTAACTTACACACTAAGTGTTCTTCCCCCTTTTTAACAAACCCTTCAGGTTGAGTAAGGTAAACCTCTTCCTTTAACTCACCATTCAAAAATGCAAATTTAACATTTAACTGATGCAACTTCCAATGATACTTTGTAGCTAAAGCAATTAAAATTCTGATAGTATTCAATTTAGCTACTGGTGCAAATGTTTTAGCATAATCAATACCTTTTGTTTGTGAATATCTCTTTGCCACCAGTCTAGCCTTATACTTATCTATACTGCCATTTGATTTAAACTTGGGTTTGTATATCCATTTGCATCCAATGTGCTTCTTATATTTAGGAAATTCAGTCAATTCCCAAGTATTTTTTTTCATTGTAGATTCATATTCTTCCTCCATTGCATTTCGCCATTCATCATGTTCATTAGCTTCATCAAAACTCACGGGTTCTATGACATTTGAAATGCTACTCATTAGGGCATAGTCTTTATACCTCTCAAGAAGACGAATTTGTCTTGAAGACCTTCTCAATTGATTATCTTTCTCCCCACTTTGTGAAGATCTGTCTTCACCTCTAGGTGAACTGTGACTGCTTGAATTGTCCATATCATTAAGTCCTTCTTGTTGTTGTTGTTGATGTCCTTGTGGGGATGGTTGTTGTTGTGTGGGTTGATGTTGCTGCTGCTCTTCTTTAACTCCTTCATCGAGAATTCTCTGCCATTCCTCATGACTTTTGTCGTCATGATTTCCTTCTTCCTGCTCATGGAAAAGTACATCTCTACTTGCAAATACTTTGTGAGTAGTAGGATCAAACAGTTTGTATGCTTTAAATCCATAATAGTACCCAATGAATATACATTTAATGGCTTTAGAATCCAATTTCCTCCTATTCTCCTTTGGAATATGTGCAAAATCCTTACACCCAAATACTTTCAAATTATGAACTGTGGGTTTGGAACCAGACAAGGCCTCGAAAGGAGTAACATTATCAAGACACCTTGTTGGAATTTTATTCTTTAAATAAACTATAGTATTTATGGCTTCATCCCAAAATGCATTTGAGAGATTCTTACCTTTCATCATACTGCGTGCACACTCTACCAGAGTTCTGTTTTTCCTTTCAGCGACTCCGTTTTTCTATGGAGTGTGACGTACTGTAAACTAATGTACTATTCCATTATCTTTCCAATGTTTGTTGAAGTCCCCTGATTTATACTCTCCCCCTTGATCTAAACAGAAGATTTTGATGGATGTTCCTGTCTTCTTTTCCACCATGGTTCTGAATTCCTTAAAGTACTCGAAAACATCACTTTTTCATCTAAGGAAGTAAACCCATGTGTATCTCGTGCAATCATCAATAAATAACAGAAATTAAAATGCACCTCCTAAAGACCTAGTCTGCATAGGCCCACAAACATCAGTATGCAAAAGATCTAACACATCTCTCTTTTTCTTATCAGGATTAGAGGGGAATTCATCTTTGTGCATCTTTCCTAATGCACATCCATCACAAGAAACCTTCTCATTCTTTAACATGGGAAGTCCTTCAACCATATTATTTTTTTGTAATAACAATAAATCAGGATGATTGATGTGTGCATACCTTTGATGCCAAAGAATCTATGTTGCCATAGCTGCATAAGTTAGTGCATGATGTGTTTTGCTGGTAACATCAATTTTGTATAGACCTCCTACTCTAACTTCTGTTGCAACAGTTTGGAAGTGGTCCAATAGATCCTTCATTATGCAATAATTCTTGAAGAATTCAACCTTCAAGTTCTGATCTGTAATGGTGGACACAGAGATCAAATTTTTCTTTATTCCTGGCACATACACCACATTGCGAATGTGACAAACAGTACCATTCAGCAATGTCACAAGAATGTCTCCATATCCCTTGATCTGATGAGCACGGTCATCTCCAAGATATATGCTGGCAGCATTACGTGTTTTTTTAAAATTAGCATACCAATTTTTATTACCAGTCATATGTACTGATGCTCCAGAATCCACAAACCAGGCATCAGAATCATCCGTTTCAACAGATAAAGTAGCGTTAAACACAAACAGCCTAAGATCCCGTGTGTCAAAATTTGGGGTTCATCAATATCATCACTAGCAATAAATAATTTGAGATCTTGATTTGAAGATTTTTCTGCATAATGACCTGAATGTGTTCTAGGTTTATTCCTAGCCTCATCACTTTTCTTCTTATGACAGTCTTTAAAAATATGTCAAGGTCGAACAAAATATGCTCTTTGTCACAATATTTAGATGAATAGTAAAGGAGTTTGTCTATCTACTTCATGGCCTTACACTTGTAATCCAACACAGACAAGAAGTTAAGCATCTGCAAAACAATATCCGAGTCAAATGGACTCTTTAGGATTGAATCCTCCCTAGATAGAAAGTTGATATTTGACCTCCAAAAACTCAATAATGTTCCCAAACTAGTGGTGGGTAACGTGGCCAAACTCTATATGTATTAAAAAAATGGAAGATTCCAAGATGTCATCCTTTATTTATCATATACACAACTTGTCTCCAAGGCATTATTCTATGCTTCTATTTTTTATGGAAAACACACCATAAAACCAAGAAGGGTATCTAGATGAAGGTTATGGATCAACTTTCCTCCAATGCCTATTCGTATATGTTATAGGTGTGTGCCTACATGATTATAAATTATCTTGAACAACCTTTTTATTTGATACCCACCTCATGACCACATATGCCATTATAGATGGTATCCAAAATGCAAACCTTGTCTTTGACAAAATAGATAAACAAGATGTTTTTTTTTATGGAACACAATGATTGAGGTGAATGCAAGTTTTGGGCACTATGAAAAAACCTTTGAAATGATTTACAAAGTTAAAAAATGATGGCATACAACCAGATAAACTCCACATTGTAATTGAAACAATGTCACAATGGTATAATACTCTCTGTAGGAGGTCAAAGAGGTTCACTACGACATGATGTGAACTAGATTTTAATCTAATGCGAACTTGGGGGACTTCCCTCATAGACATGAAAAATCAATGTGGGGTATAAAATATGCATGGGATGTTCTTGAAAAAATGTCTTCAAGAAATGTTGTCTCATGCATTACTATGATTGTTTTATAAAAAAAAAAATGGGTATGCAAATGAAACATCAAAACTTTATTGTGAAATGCAGTTGTCATGTGAACTCTAATGCAACTACAATGGTGGTGGTTCTATTTGGGCTACTCCATATTCAAGAACTCTATGAAAAAGGTAAATCAAGTCATGGTTTCATGATTAGAACACTATTTGAATTGCATGTTTTTTTTTAGAGATTACAGTCATACATAGTCATGTGAACTCTAATGCAACTACAATGGTGGTGGTTCTATTTGGGCTAGTCCATATTCAGGAACTCTGTGAAAAAGGTAAATCAAGTCATGGTTTCATGATTAGAACACTATTTGAATTGAATGTTTTTTTTGAGATTACGGTCATAGATATGTATGAAAAATTTAGGACCTTAAACTATGCATACTAGATGTTTGGCAATATGTCTAAAAATGTAGCATCTTGGATTACAATGATTGCATGTTTTTTTCTGTATTTGTTGAATGAATGAGATACTAAAATTATTTCATGAAATGAAAACAGATTATGTAAGACCATATTTTGTCTCTTTGCATGTGCCAAATTAGGAGTTATGAAACAAGGAAACTAAATCTACACATGTATAATTAAAAGAGGATTTAAAGAAGATATATTTGTATGTAACTCACCCATAGACATGTCTACTAAATGTGTTAGTTTAGAGGTGGCATACAATTTTTTTGAGAAAATTCCTTTAACGGTGTTATGGAATGTAATGATGCTAGATATGTTGAAACTAAACATGCCCTTAGCTTGAGTGGTTGGGAGTCTAGGTTCAATTTCCACAAGTGACATGTTGTGTTCATAATGAGTATATTGTTGTCATGACTTTGAGCCGTATTTTTGACCGACCTTGTCCCTAAAGAGTCTCTTTTCTAATGGATGTGTTTCTATGAACATGATGGTATGCATACTTTTGGCTCTCTTTTGTTCCCTTAACCGTAAGTACACAAAAATATTATACCAATACCATTGTATTATTGATGATGTGAGTTAATTATCTTGGAAATTTTCTTGATTGAGTTCTTTGGGCTCATTGTCATTCGATACCCAAAATGAGCAGATAATTTAGTTGGTTGGAACAAAGCTACAAGTTATAATAACATAGATGGCCTTACAAATTCAAGAGACGCATGATGTAGTTCAAGGAACTCCCATAGTGTAGACAACACATGAACTATTTTGGTTCTGTCACCCTCAGCCTGTTTTTTTCTTGATCCATTTCACTTCATTTCAGGTATCAAACAAATTTACACACCAAAGCCTCATTGAGAAATTGTATTTCTGAATCTTGTTAACTGAATATTCATGGGAATACCATTGGTATGATGATTAGGTAACTTACCTTTCCAGATTGATTTCTTCTTGTGGATATGGGTAAGAACTATGTTTATTTAGTAAACAACGAACTCTTGCATGTTAAAAAAATGACCTCAAAAAAATATGTATATGAGAAAGGATCGGCGTTCCAAGCAATCATATCTCCCCAAATCATTCAAACGAATAATTTTCATAAGATCATACATATGTGTTGTCTACTGCTACATATAATTTTTGGAAGTCCTATGTTCATCACAACTTCAAAAAACCCCAAACATTTCCCTCTTGATGAAATATATGTTGAGAATAGGTGTGTAAATCTCCATTGCCATTACTTCTACCATATTTAAAATCTATATCAAATATTTTCTTTGAAAATGATCAATTTTCCGTTATTTTCTTCAATACCTACATTGACTTCAGATTATTAGTCTTGATTAGTCCTAGATTCATAAGTGTTATGAAAATAACTTTTGACAAGTGTATCCCTTGCTGCATTATTGGAGTATTTCACAAAATAAGTAACCATGGGTGTTTCCAATTGCATTCAAAATTAGAAAAAGGAACCTCATGTAAATAGAGATCTTTGAGCTTGCAGCTGATAGCATACTATCCCTTTGAAAAGGCATATAAAAACCCTGAAGATGACACTAGCATGCCTCTTAAACTATTGTTCTTTTCTAGTCATGTCCAACAATCATATGGATTCTGCCAAAAAATGTAGAGTATTTAGGGCTTGAACCGAGTCTAGTATTTTTCGAGTTGTTTTGAAGGTTGATCGAACTTTTTAGGAAGCTAATTTGTTCTTTTATAATAGTGATTGTAGAGTTTTGTGGGCTTTGAATGAGTTGTATTTTTATAGTTGTTTTGAAGGTTGATCCTAGTTTTGAGGAAGCTCCTTGGCCTACTATGTCTTCTAAGCTAAGGAATTTGTAAAACGTTTCCTTAGCAAGGATATGCGTAAAATCATGATTTCCTCATAGGCTCTCAGAGAGTAGTGCACTTTTAAATAAGCTCACATTATGTCATGTTTGTCTTTATAAATATATTGTAATTTAGTATTGACTCTATTTAACATTATACAATCCACCTCTAGATTAAAAATTCTCACGATCTCAAAATTGCTTTGGAAATTCTAATCTATCATCTTGTGAGGGCATATCTACATGCATCAAGTCTTCAAAGAGAAACACTGAAGGTACTTATCTTCCATGTTTGAAGATATTAATATTATGTTCTCTTTGTAGGTAGTTACATTCTGAAATTTTATGAGGTCTATAGTTTGCATGCCTATTTCCATTATCTACACCATATAGCCCTCCATTTAGTTGATGGAGGCCTATAAGTGGGGTGCGAATGCATGAATTTTAGAATTATAATAGAAGATCCATTTTATAACTTATGACCATAATTGGTCTATACTCAATTCCACCATAAGCATAATCACAAGAAAGGAAATAATTAGAATAGTCCTTTTTAATGGCGCTTGAGAGTTTTCATAGAACTTTGTATTAAAGGAAAGCATTGTTATTTATTCATCATACCATATAGCCCTCCATTTGGTTGATGTGTTTTTAGAACTAGGGTGTGAATGAATACATTTTAGAATTATGATACACGCATCTTTTTGAATTCATGAGTATACTTTCTCTATACTCAATTTCAATAAGAGCACAACCACAAAAAGGAAATAATCGTTAGTGCCTCTACAACCACAAAAAATACTTGACTCTTGACATTGTATAGATTTAATATTGTCCATATTGGTTCATAACTTTGTGCATGTTTCATGGCAATTTTGATGTGAGTTGATATGAATATATGATATACCTAGATATGTTACTTTTTCATTATATTCATTATTATGATGTTATCTTCATGTCTAATTTAAATTCAATGAAAAACAAAAATATTTTTCATGAAAATCTATAAAAATTTCTATATTTGAAGTCTTTGTTTAGTTGAGTGTTTTTTGGGTTTACTGGTGGGCCAAAATAGGTAGGTTCGGAACTGAGTTGAGCTCGATAAATTTGATTCATAGATGAACTTGTATTTTTTATTCTTCATGATAAATAAAAACTTAATTAAAATCCAAAAAACTCATCACTTTATTAAGATTCCATGTTGGTATATTTACCTTCTTTTTTGATATCAAAGATCTCTTTTTATTGTTGAATATTTTTTTCAATTATGATTCTCCCATGGACATAAACATTTTAAAGAGAACTCCATATCAACATGGGCTAAAATCTATGAACAAGACAGTAGAATCAAAAAGATCGTCCACAAGCAAAAAGATAGGAAGGACCTTATACAATAGCTAATGGTGAGTGACTATTAGCAGCAAATTAACAGTCTCTTTTCACCAGACTAAATTTTAGTTGTATCTCACTTAATCATTAATTGACAATTAACTACTAAGAGAGATACAACTAAAATTTACTCGGGTGAAAATAGAATGCTAATTTGCTCTTAATAATTGTCGACTAAAAAAAAGTCGTACATATCCTATTTTTAATTGTTTTTTAAGCAACAAATTACTCATTTTGTACTATATATGTGTGTGTGTGTGTGTGTGTGTGTGTGTTTTCCATATCTTATTATACAATGTTTGCAATTGGTATGCTCTGATAACATACCCTTCATGTTCGTACATGCATCAATGTTGGTTTCCACCACTTATGCAATAGTAGAGGAAGCAAGTGTATTTAGTGTACCATATAAACAGGTGTGTGTCACCTTTTATAAATTCACCACAGTGCTTTTCTTATTCTCTGGCATCCTCAAATATAATGTTGTTGTGGTTCTACAAGTTATGGTACCATATGGTGATGAACCATGTCCATCTGGGATGGGTAAGCCACCCCCTTCACAGGTATCATGTGTTGATTTTGAATCTTGCTTAAATGTGGAATTTGTTATATTCTTTTGGATGAATTTTACATTTTTTTACTAATAAAAATGTTATAAATATGTATGCAGGTGTTATTGGAGAAATGCCAGTATTATGGTAAGTAGATCTTCCTATTGATCCTAGATAAACAGTGGAGCTAGACTTCTTATGGTCAGAGATGATTTTAACAATGGAAATATATTTTAAAATGTAGAAACCTTGGGGAATATTAGTAATTCTTTATATGCCAACTGAAAAATGTTTGGCGATATTTTTGTTAAAATATTCAAATTTCTAAGGATTTTATATAGTTTGTATAAAATTTTGGTGATTTTTAAGGTAAAATAATTTTACCCTATAAAATTTGGGCGAATAATTTTTAGAATAGAGAATCCTTTTGTGGGAAAAACCATGGAAAATTAGCCCATAAGCGAATAGCCCCTAAAATCATCCTTGCATATGGTTTCCCTATATGAAAGAAAATTATTTTCCTTTTAAACAAGAAGGGGATTGATCATACCTTTAGACTGATGGTTGTCCTCACATGTCCTAGTTTTTGCAGTTCCTAAGATCCATCTCCAAGTCATCCAATATTATTCTTATACACAAGGATACAAACAACCACCTATCTACTATCCTTCTAGTGTTAGGAAAATCAAATTCACTAGATCTATCTTGATCTATTTCTCATAAGATCAGATCCAAAAAATTATGAATTAAACACAAAAAAATTGGGGGAAAACTAATAATATATTGATTAATATGAAGGAATTACATCAAATACATACTTTAGTGATGATGCACCCTCCTTGGATCCTTGCTCCTCCTCAGTTTCTTGATCAAACTAGGCAATTTGATTTTGGATGTTGTGAATAGGAGAAGAACCTTTGTAATTGGACAACATAACTCTACAAATAATTCTTCCTCGTCTTTCTCAAGACTTTCTTTTCTTATATCGATCCTTGGAAGAGGATTGGGAGAGATTATAGATCTTCTAGAACTGAGTAAAAACTTGAATGGTGTGATTTCCTAGTCTCATGCCATGAAGATACAACTCACCCATTACTTGGCTCTCTGTAACTCATCAAATATAGAAGGTTACACAAATCATCGTTTGTTTCACTGTAGATGGCATGTGCTGATAATTGCATGTTGTCTCCTATTCACGGGGGCTTCACATTGTTGACCAATATCTTATCATGTTCATTCATAATGGGAGTTTTTAAATTGTGAAAAATAAAGTCAATATATTATAGGCATTAGTGGGTGTCTTAGGGAATCGAGGGGTTTATATATATTGGGGGGTATGAAAAGAGATATCTAGTAAAAATAGGGGTTTCTTTTATTCGAAATATGTATTGGGAGAGGGTTTCAAAAAAGGGATTTTGGGGAGTATTTATCAATATCTAGTGAAATTGGGGATATTCTTTAGTATCCCACGAATGCAGGTGCTATGTTATAGGTTCATTAAGTGAATACATTGTGCTCCTATTAGTCCCATGACGACCGTAAAAAAATTCTCAAATCTCAAGAAAGAAATGGGTTTTGTCTTTCATCTTCTGTTGGATTCCCTTCTAGCCTGAAGGGTGGAAATTAAGGTTATAATATATGCCCCTTAATGTGCGAGGTTAGGAAAGGAATGGATGGCCAAAACACATTACAATAAAATAGTTTTCATGTGAGGTAGCGTGAGGAGAGAGAAAATGAGGTTTGGAGAGAAAAGAGGACCTGCAATCAAACACCATGAATGAATACATATATAGACTATCCTCTAGGTAGACATAGTCATACTATGAAGAGAAAGGATTCCAAAAAATACATTGTGGATCCATGACATGAAATGAAAGACAATAGCCATGAAGAAATACACGGTGGATTCATGTCATCAATGAGAGCATAGCCACGAGATAATATAATCTGGATCTATGTCATGCATACAATTATAGCCACCAACAAATACAATGTGGATCTATGACACAGCATATATACATCAGGAAGACAACAAGAATTGTGGGAAGTGCCCTGAAATTCTTCAAAGTACTCATAGATAAGTGATATACTCCATTGCAACTTGGAAGGGGATGTTGTAAAGGAATGATGTGTCCCCGAACCCAAGGTATTCATCCCAAACCCTGAGCGTACAAATCTAAATCATGTGAATAGATAAGCTAATGTCGATGATGGTAGAAATTGTATGGTTACCGATCATTAATGTATATCGTTAATATATGTGAGGGGACCCACCGATGAAGAATACAGACCCCAAGGTACCCAGTACAAACTAGTGAGTGTGAATAGAGGATCTTATATCAAACACTCGTAGAATCAATTGATTAGGATTCAATGATATAGACACATTGTCGATCACGAGGAGGCTTCACGCTTATGATTGCAAGCTCCAAGGTACTAGCTGGTTTGTAGATCCATTTCCTAGATAATGTGTTGAAGTTGATAGGAAGAGATACGTCAAATGAGGGCCTTAATGTATCCCCCATCAATCGACATGAAACATACATCGAGAGATTATGTGAAGAGAGAGTATCACAAAGTACAACTAACATAGGGATGACTGACTCAGAAACTCAACAAAATAAGTCGACTCAAGCTTAAACTTACGAGGTTGTTAGATAATTGATTGTGAGAAAGATTCTCTCCAAGTATGAGTCATAGAATGGTGTGAGGTTGAGATATTTGCTCAATTGATAGATTGAGTGATCAAGGTACTACTTTGTCTGTCTTAAGACAAAGCTTGTTGTATTTATATGTATGATTATCTAATTAATTTAACAGAACACTTTATGCATTGCTTGGTGTATAATTCCATTGCATAATGCATAGCGATGCATATAAGGGATATTGACATTCCAAACCTTTATATATATTTATAATTGAATATTTATGACTGTTATAAGATGGTGTTAAGTTATATTGCATTGTGCAAGGCACGATTCTAATGTTGCAACATATAAAAGATGTTAACATTCCAAGTCTTTAATTGTATTCTGCAAGGCACACCTATAATGACGGTACATATGAAGGATGTTGACGTTACAAGTCTTTGTGTATATATGATTGGAGATGTACAACAGTTAGAAGATCGTGCTATTCACTACTTTGTATGCCTGGAAAATACAAGGAAATACTGTTGGAAACGGTAGGAAATGCCCTCTTCGGTTTTGTGTCCATTAATTTCTGAAGTCCCTTCCAGAAGTGACTGAATAATTTGTTGTTGCCATTTCATACAAGGGAACATGATAAGTCACTTTGTGAAATAACTTTTAGAGGAAATTATTATGAGAATCTTTTTAAACAATCAACAACTAGCGTCATTGATGAAATTTTGTGGTTTATCTTCTACCATTGCCTTCTGGTTTATCTCCTGCGAGGCAATCTGCTTTGGCAAATTTTAAGAGCGTTTTAGAGAAAATGCTCATTTTACCTGCACTTATAAACTTTAGACAACGCCATCAAGTTGAACAAAGAATTTATCCGACCCGAGAAGAAAACGTAAGTGTTGAATTTCTGTATATGCTTCTTTTATAGTTTTTAAGAGTTACCGTATTTTTTGT
>ML785953.1:263403-276291 GCA_009831015.1 Picea engelmannii
GGATGCAAGAATCTATGCAGCTAAATTTGATTTGATATCTCAGATATGTTCTCCATGGTCATATGATCGAATATTTTTCATTTACTTCGTATTGTAAAGTGCTCAGAAGACATCAGCTGATTTCCTTGATGTGAAAATAAATTTTGGATCGAGTGGACACAGTCATACAAAACTCTGTCCCTTTGATCACATCTGCACAGTGGTAGGAAAAATGTAATATTTCAGTGAAAAAAATATCGTCTTCATGTTATTTGTTTGAAAAAGTAACATCACATATTTACTTTTGGCTTGGATACAACTTGCATGTACAGAGAAACATACTCGTTTAGAAAAATGATTAGACAAGTGAATTGTTAATGGGATTTAGGGAACAAATACAATGGAAAATTATTTCTATTAAGCCTATTTACAGTTGGCATTCAATAATTCTTTCTATTAATTCTTTTTACCGTTGGCATTCACTACTTTTGCAGTTGTACATATTGTAATTGTATGTTTTTTAATGGAACTGTACAAGATTACGCGTTTTCAATGAAAATGACTTCCCAGTACCAAAGAAATAGTGAGTAATTTTGCTAACACGAGAGAGGAGCAAATGAAAATAGTAAGCAGTGTTGCTGATAAGGAGAGGAGCAGATGAATCTAAGGCTAAGGAGGGATGCTTAACAAATGAGTATATCCTGTGTTTTATCTTGTCATTATAAGACAAGACAAGACATGTATATATTTGAATTTGTTTTTGACAGTAAAAGATACGGTATGAATTATTTTGGGTACTTTCCACATCGTTGTAATAATAATAGGTGTTAATTTTTAATTAAAAATTGCATAAAGTGATGGCCATATAATTATTTGAGTACTATATTGAGATTCATCATTTGTTTTAATAAAATTTGGTGTTAATTTTTATTTAAAAATACATAAATTCATGACCATATAACTATTTGAGTGCCATATTGAGAATTGACTAGAAGAGAAGTAAGTTTTGCATTATTCATTAGCATATATGGCTGACTGAGTTTTGCATTATTCATTAGCATATATGGCTGACTGAGAAGGGAAAATGATTCACCCAATAAATGAGAACAGGGAAAGCCAATAGGTCAAAAATGGTTCTCAAGCTTTTAGAGGAACAGGAATGGACTTTATATGGTACATAAGAGTTCTAACTTTTGGGAGCCTCCCGTGAAAGAAAACGTTATATGGCCCCTCAACTCTAGTGAATTTATAATTCTGTTAAATAAAGGTAAACATGATCCCGTGAAAGAAAAGGTTATATGGCCCCTCAACTCTATTGAATTTCTGATTCTGTTAAATAAAGGTAAACATGATCCAGAGAGAGGGGATTGTCAAGAGCTGTATGGTGAAAAGAGTGAATTTTTCAATTAAATAAAAAGAGCTGTATGGTGAAAAGAGTGAATTTTTCAATTAAATAAAGGGGTGTGCAGATGAAGTTGTTCCACAAATAAAGTGACAATAGGGTGAGTATGCTAGGAATCTGTGTGTGTTCATTTCTGATGTGACATGCTTGACAAACCTTGAACCACTACTTAGGATGCTACATCATCTCCTCAGAAGGAATGTGTTCTTAGGAACACACATGTGGTCTTAAGAATGCCCACACATGTGGGTTTCTATTAGACCCATGACCCATTTTTTTATCCATTTCACCAAAGGTGCCATGTGTTTGAGAGGTCATTGATTGAATTTAAACCTGGGATTTGTTGATGACTTCATCTCCTAGGAATTCCAGGTATTTATTCACATGTAATTTCTTTTTTTAATTTCATAAACATTTTAATTTCATGTTTTTTTGTAATTTTTTAAGTTAATTTAAAAAAGGAAACTAATTTATATCAATATTTTTATTAAATTGCAACAAAGTAATTAACATGGAACCTCAAGAAAACCAAAACCCCACACAAGCACACAAAGAGACACCAAACCCCAACCCACAACTAACAAATGTAAATACAGAAATCGATGAAAGGTTGAGTTGTCTTAGATCTATTGTCCAAGACTTACAAAGTACTAGAGATCTCACCCGATTGTCATTAGCTACTTCCTTGGACACCATTGTATCCTCCATTGCAAGTTCCCAAGGGAAATTAATCAATATTTCTAATTATAAGGATAAGTTGTTTGAATATTACAGGACTAGCCTAAATAAAAGCCAAGTGAGAAACTTGAACATTACAAAACAAGAATTTATGTCATTGTTCATTGATCTTAGAACTGGACTACAACCACCAGTCTCAAAGAGACACATTTGTATGGAATGGTGCACCCACCAACAATTTAAGAATAATTGGATGGATAGGTGGTTTATCGTTTTTGTCAAACCTTCTTCTAATAATAGAGAGGTGCCTCTATATTTCTTGAGAAAATTATGGGCATAGTTTATTTTGAATCACCATGTCAACTACTTTGACATTGGTAAATTCAAGAGGGTGGGTCGTGAGTCCACAAAGGACAGAGAAAACACGAGGCGTGATCTAGTGCTAGGTCATCATCCTTCTAGGTGAAGGATTAACCCCCCTACTCAACATCCTCATGATTTACATGTCTGAAGAATTTACATTTTAAATGAGTTGAATGGTAAGCTCGAAGATGAGGATGAGAAAGAGCGCAGTCCAGAGGCATCAGAGTGAGTGTAGAAGTTGATCAATACCATGGCAGACAAAGTGTTGTAACCTTTTTCGTTATGTAATTTGTGGAGTTTTGTAATGTAAGCATTAACGGGGGGTGTTAGAGATAATGCCTAATTAATGCCACTACTAGAGTTTAGGGATTGGATTGGGTTTGTTAGATGATGTTGAGATATTCTCTCAACCTCTCCCTCCAATATTTGAATAAGTTGGATCTCACAACACTTATTTAAGTGTGATGTATCTCAGGTTATTGGAAGTAATACAATACTATTTTCTGTGTATAAGATTGTGCAATGGTGTCATCCAATTCTCAATTAACATAGTTGTCCATATTAGCTTTGACTCGAGCGTGGTCCAACACAACAAATTTGTGGCATTATCCTTGTGGGAGGAACCTTGAGGTGATGAGAGGGGTTGGACATTCAATCCCTAGAGTAAAGTGGAACCAGGAGAGGGCATATGGACAAATTATACATTCACGTGACCCTCGTAGATGCTCAAGTTGCGGGAAAATTTTTTATAGGCTAATGGAGGTCAAAAGACAAGAGTATTTCATGGAGGAGGTTAGTATCTTGACCACCTCTATGTTCTTCATCACTAGTACCAAATGGGTAATTAGTGACTACTTGACCAAAAACACTAGTCACAACAATTTTATATTACCAAATTTAAGCAATTTTAAGTGACACAACTAAAAATGACAAACTTAAATGACTAATTTCGTCTAAAAATCAAAAAATACAACTAAATAACAACTACATGAATATGAATTAGTAGTATTTATGTTGATGACCACTACCACTTTAGTAATATTTTATACAATTAATTTGATCATTATATAAAATTCATTTCACTGAATTTAATTGATAAGTCCATAAATAATTAATCAGTGTGGCCATATATGAAGCCTTGGCTGGCCAATCCCATTCAAAGGCATTATCCCAAGACTTTCATAACGGTGGCACATTCATACAAGGGACGGATGTGCGAATACACATCTTTTCGTTTCAAGCTAGTAATAATTAGTGTAATTGATATTTGCCTTACTATGAATTCATGTAACTGTGATATTTTCACAACGAGCTGAGTGATGTCTATGGAGCTGCATGGTGAAACGTGGAAGAGTGTAGTTGGCACCAATATCTTTATGGTGATGATGTTTGATGTGGGCCATTAAGATATTGTGCCTATAAGTTATTATATAGTATAGTTAAAATATATATAAGTTATATATCAATATAAAACTAAAGCTAATATAGAGTATAGTTAATATATATAAGTTATATATCAATATAAAGCTACACTAAGGTATATATACTATATTTTATAATATAACATAGTTATAACCATACATTAAAAAAAATTGTTTTAAAAAAAACAAACACGAATTCATTTTCTTGTCAGCTGACCATGGCCATGAAACCCTGGGTTGAACCGATGGGTATGAACCTATGTGGTGGCTTGATTTCTACTTGAAATTAACAAGCTTCGACATGAAGGGATCGACCTAAAAGGCCATTGAAGAAATTGGGAGTGTCGAAAACATGAAGTTGTGAAGCTATGAACCTTGGGAAGGAGGTGCAATGATGGAATCAAATTGAGGGATTCATAAGCTTTGAGGGATTTGGAGGCTTTGGTGAGAATCCTCGGGATCGAAGCATCAAAGAATTTATAGGTTTTGTATTCGATTGTTCCATAATTCTAGGTTGGCTTGAAGTAAACTCCTTTCCTTTTACGTGTGATAAATTTCTTGTTGTTTATTAATTGTTTGATGTACCCATATGAAAACAATCTATCAGTTACCAGTTACATGGGTAGGAAATCCTTTGAGGGTAGGTTGCGACCACATGTTCTAGTGTAGGAAAAATCCTATTTATCAAAATAGCCCCTTATTTTTAACCTCATCTTAGACTCATATGTGGATACATGGCTTCCAATATGAAGTGTGTAACCTTCCAAAATAAATACTCAAAAATGAGGGGTTGGCTCCACAAATATATAGCAACATGACAACCCAAATCAAGTATGCCCTAGTCTTCATTAGCTTATTGAAACCCCAGTATAGGTAGGCTTGGTAGAAATCATTGTTTGTTAAGGTACACACATGACCAACACTCATTTATTCAAAATATTCCTCTATAATTTCTCCCTTCTCTGTGAACCTCTGAGAGGTGGCCTTCAAACTATTTTTTAAACTGTCCATACATAGCTTTGTTGTGAGGGCTATTTGACATGGGATCTTGCTACAGGAAAGTAGGTAACTCTTCTCTAGTAATATCTAGAAAGAATGGTTAAAAGGTAGTTGGCACCTTGTTTCCTTTTCATTTTACAACACTCCTCAATTGCCCTCCAAATATGGAACTTATTTATGACTCCATAAAATCATGTGCTCTTATTTTCCTGCCAATACAAAGGAAAAAGGAGATGCTTCAATAGAAAACAATTGTTGTGTAAGTTTGTTGTAAGAATTTAAACCCTCATCACAGGATCTTTCTCTTTTGACTTGCTCAGAAACCCAACAAAATAATCCCCCCATCACATGTGGATGATTTCAAAACTTGACAATTTTGCCAATCATCATTAAATGTAATTCAAATCATAACATAATAGTTTTGGGAAGCTTTACATATTCTCTTTGTCACAATATTTAGATGAAAAATAAAGGAGTTCATATATTTATTTCATGGCCTTACACTTGTAATCCAACACAGACAAGAAGTTAAGCATCTGCAAAACAATGTCTGGGTCAAATGGACTCTTTAGGATTGAATCCTCCCTAGATAGAAACCTAATATTTGACCTTTAAAAACTCAAAAAGGTGCCCAAACCAGTGGTGAGTAACTTGGCCAAACTCTATATGTATTATTTACAAATGGAAGATTCCAAGATGTCATCCTTTGTTTATCATATACACAACTCATCTCCAAGACATTATTCTATGCTTCCATTTTTTTTTATGGAAAACACACCATAAAACCAAGAAGGGTATCTATATGAATGTTATGGATCAACTTTCCTCCAATGCCTACTCTTATGTTTTATAGGTGTGCGCCTACATGATTATAAATTATCTTGAAAAACCTTTTTATTTGGTACCCAAGTCATGACCACATATGCCATCATAGATTGTATCCAAAATGAAAACCTTGTCTCTGAAAAAACAGATAATCAAAATGATTTTTTATGGAACACAATGATTTAGGTGCATGCAAGTTTTGGTCACTATGAAGAAACCTTTACAATGATTTACAAATTTCTAAAAGGACAACATAAAACCAGATAAATTCAGCATTGCAATTGAAGCAATGGCGTTGAAACAATGGTATAATATTCTCAGTAACAGGTCAAAGAGGTTCATTACGACATGATGAGAACTAGATTTGAATCTAATGCGAACTTGGGGGACTTCCCTCATAGACATGAACAAACAATATGGGGTAGTATAAAATATGCATGGGGGTGCTTGAAAAAATGTCTTCAAGAAATGTTGTCTCATGGATTGCTATGATTGTTGTATATACCCAAAAAAAAAATGGGTATGCAAATGAAACATCAAAACGTTATTGTGAAATGCAACTAGCTTGTGAACTCTAATGCAACTACAATGGTGGTGGTTCTGTTTGGGCCATTCCACATTCAGGAACTCTACGGAAAAGGTAAATCAAGTCATGGTTTCATGATTAGAACACTATTTGAATTGAATGCTTTTTTTTTTTAGAGATTACTGTCATAGATATGTATGCAAAATTTAGGACCTTAAACTATGCATACTAGATGTTTAGCAATATGTCTAAATTATGTAAGACCATATTTTGTCTCTTTGCATGTGCCAAACTAGGAGTTATGCAACAAGGAAACTAAATCCACGCGTGTATAAATAAAAGAGTATTTAAAGAAGATATATTTGTATGGAACTCAATCATAGACATATCTACTAAATGTGTTAGTTTAGAGGTTGTATACCAATTTTTTGAGAAAATGTCTCTAATGGTGTTATGGAATGTAATAATGCTAAATGTGTTGAGAGTGAACATATTTTTAGCTTGAGTGGTTGGGAGCGGAGGTTCAATTCCCACAAGTTACATGTTGATCTCATAATGAGTATATTATGGTCATGATTTTAAGCCTTATGGTTGACCGACCTTGTTCCCTAAAGAGTATCGTACACAAAAATATGATGTGAATTAATTATCTTGGAAAATTTCTTGATTGAGTTCTTTGGACTTATTGTCATTTGATATCCAAAATGCGCAGATAATTTTGTTGGTTGGAACAAAGCTACAAGTTATAATAACATAGATGGACTTACAAATTCAAGAGACGCATGATGTAGTTCATGGAACTCCCATAGTGTAGCCAACACATGAACTGTTTTTGTTCAGTCACCCTCAACTTGTTTTTTTCTTGATCCTTTTTGAGGTATCAAACAGATTTGCACACCAAAGACTCATTGACAAAGTGTACTTATAAATCTTGTTAACTGAATATTCACGGGAATAGCAATGGTTTGATGGTTACTTAACTTACCTTATGTTTTGTAGAACTCTTTCTAGCTAGCTCTCTTCTTGTGGATATGGGTAAGCACTATGTTCATTTAATAAACAACGAACTCTTGCATGTTAAAAAAATATGTATTTGAGAAAGGATTGGTGTTCCAAGCAATCATATCTCCCCAAATCGTTCAAACGAACAAGTTTCATAGGCTCATAAATATCTGTTCTCTACTACTACATATAATTTTTGTAAGTCCTATGCTCATCACAACTTCAAAAAACCCCCAAAATTTCCCTCTTGATGATATATATGTTGAGAATAGGTGTGAAAATATCCATTGCCATTACTTCTGCCATATTTAAAATCTACATCAAATAATTTCTTTGAGAGTGATCAATTTTTCCGTTGTTTTCTTCAATACCTACATTGACTTCAGATTAGTCTTGATTAGTCCTAGATTCATAAGTTTTATAAAAATAACTTTTGACAAGTGTATCCCTTGCTGCATTATTGGAGTATTTCACAAAATAAGTAAGCATGGGTGTGTCCAATTACATTCAAAGTTAGAAAAAGGCACCTCATGTTAATAGAGCTCTTTGTTCTTGTAGCTACTAGCATACTATCCCTTTGAAAAGGCATATAAAAACCCTGAAGATGACACTATCATACCTCTTAAACTCTTGTTCTTTTCTAGTCATGTCCAACAATCATATGTATTCTGCCAAAAATGTAGAGTATTTAGGGATCGAACCGAGTTTGGCATTTTTTGAGTTGTTTTGAAGGTTGATCCAAGTTTATAGGAAGCTAATTTGTTCTTTTATAGTAGCGATTGTACTTTTATAGTAGTGATTGCAGAGTTTCGTGGGCTTGGAATGAGTCTTGTATTTTTCGAGCTGTTTTGGAGGTTGATCCTAGTTTTAAGGAAGCTCCTTGGCCTAATGTGCCCTTTGAAGCGAAGGGCTTTGTAAAAAGTTTTCTTAACAACGATATGCATAAAATAATGATTTCCTCATAGGGTCTCACTGAGTAGTGCACTTTTAAATACAGCTCCCATTATGTCGTGTTTGTATTTCTAAATATATTGTAATTTAGTATGGACTCTATTAAAATTCTACAATCCAGTCTTGAATTAAATTTTTTGACGATCTCAAGATTGCTTTGGAAATTCTAATCTATCATCTTGTGAGGGAATATCTACATGAATCAAGTCTTCGAAGAGCAACACTAAAGGTACTTATCTTCCATGTTTGAAGAGTTTAATACTAATGTTGTATTTGTAAGTAGTTAAATTTTAAAAAATTTAGAGGTCTAGAGTTTCCATGCCTATTGCCATTATCTACACTATATAGCCCTCCATTTGGTTGATGGATGCCTACAAGTGAGGTGTGAATGCATGCATTTTAGAATTATAATAGAAGATCCATTTTATAACATATAACCATAATTGGTTTATACTCAATTCCACCATAAGCATAACCACAAGAAAGGAAATAATTAGAATACTCCGTTTTAGTGGCACTTGAGAGTTTTGATGGAACTTTGTACTAAAGGAAAGCATTGTTATTTCTTCATGATACCATATAGCCCTCCATTTGGTTGATTTATTTTTAAAACTAGGGTGTGAATGAATGCATTTTAGAATTATGATACAAGCATGTGTTTTGAATTTATGACTATAATTGCTCTATACTCAATTTCAACACAAGCACAACCACAAAAAGGGAATAATTGTTAGTGCCTCTCTTCAAGGTAATGCGTTTTGATGGCACTCTGAATAAGGGGGGAAGAATTGTTAGTATTTGTGATACTACTCCCTTTTTTTTCCCGGTGGTGGGATGTTTTTTCCCATAAGTAAGTATCTTTACACGCCCTAATTGAACCTACCATTAACTTAGGATTTTTCAATTTCTCCAACTTCAACTACATATCTTTTATTGAATGTAGTGGAGAAGTTAGCAACTTCCTAGTGATTTCCTCAATGGTGCATTTTAAACTTTAAACAATGCTTCACTTGACATCATAAAATACTTTCAAAAGAACTTGAATTTTGCATTTATTGAACTTAAGTTGTTGGGAGTTAAGGTAGACATAAATGAATGGAAGGTTGTTTAAGCTTGCCCCAGTTACTAAAGAAATAGGATAAGATTTTAATTTACCATATGTGGATTGATACCATAGTTAACAGATTGGGATGAGTTCACTAGGAATTGTCAATTTGACTAGACTAGACCCCTAAACTGGGTCATCTTGTTAGCCAAACCGAGCCAATTTTGGTCAAAGTGTTTGGACGTAGGTTAATCTAGTCAGTTATAGAAGAACTTGGCTAGGTTTGATGGGTCAAACTTGGGTTGGAAATTGTTTCACATATAATGTGACACTGGTCTTATTTCCATTCACATGGATGATCCTGAAGCAATCTCTCAGTGAATTGTTGACTAAGGCTAGGAGGCCCAAGAACCATTATTTCAAAAGGATAAATTAATGTGGTTATAACAAACTTCTAAGGAAGGGAAAGGGTGAGAAGGGAATTTTGTTTCCACTCATTCATATGTTATATTTATTATGTATTATCATATTTTTTCATATGATTTCAAGCTTGACTCTTGACATTGTACGTATTTAACATTGTCGATATTGGTTCATAACTTTGTGCATGTTCCATGGAAATTTTGATGTGAGTTTATATGAACATATGATATATCTAGATATGTTACTTTTTCATTATATTCATTGTTATGATGTTATCTTCATGTATGCAAAACAAAAATGTTTTTCATAAAAAGATATATTTTTTAAAAATTTCTACATCTGGAGTCTTTGTCGGGTTGAGTGTTTTTGGGTTTACTGGTGGGCCAAAACGGGTCCCGAGCTGAGTTGAGCCCGGTAGCTTTGATTCATAGATTAGCTTGTATTTTTTCCTTTTCATGATAAATAAAAACTTAATTAAAATCCAAAAAACTAATCACTTTATCAAGATTTCGGGTTTCTTGTTTGATATCAAAGATCTCTTTATTGTTGAATATTGTTTTCAACTCTGATTCTCCCATGGAAAAAAACATTTTAAAGAGAACTTCATATAAACGTGGGCTAAAAGTTATGAACAAGCCAATAGAATCAGAAATATCATACACAAGCAACAAAATAGGAAGGACCTTATACAATAGCTAAGAATGTATCGATATCTATAATGTTGTGGTCACCAATAGTACAAATTTCATAATTTGTTACTAAGCCAACAACTAAAAATCATATATATATATATATATATATATGACTATTTTTTAGTCAACAACTATTAGCAGCAAATTAGCAGTCTCTTTTCACCTGAATAAATTTTAGTTGTATCTCGCTTAGTCATTAATTGGCAATTAACGACTAAGAGAGATACAACTAAAACTTAGTCGAGTGAAAATAGACTTCTAATTTGCTGTTAATAATTGTCGACTAAAAAATAGTGGTACATATCCTATTTTTAATTGTATATATATATATATAATACAATGTTTGTAATTAGTATGCTCTGGTAGCATACCCTCCATGTCGGTAGATGCATCAGTGTTGGTTTCCACCACTTATGCAATAGTAGAGGAAGCATGTGTATTGAGTGTATCGTATACACAGGTGTGAGTCACCTTTGATAAATTCATCACAATGATTTTATTATTCTCTGGAATCCTCAAATATAATTTTTTTGTGGTTCTACAAGTTGCAGTACCATATGGTGATGAACCATGTCCACCTGGGATGGATAACCCACCCCCTTAACAAGTATCATGTGTTAATTTGAATCTTGCTTAAATGTAAAATTTGTTATATTCTTTTGGATGAATTTTACATTTTTGTTCTAATAAAAATGTTATAAATATTTATGGAAGTGTTATTGGAGAAATGTCACTAGTATGGTAAGTATATCTTCCTATTGATCCTAGGCAAAAAATGGGGCTAGACTTCTTATGGTTTCCTTAGATGAAAAGAAATTATTTTCCTTTTAAACAAGAAGGGGATTCATCATACCTTTAGATTGATGGTTGTCCTCACATTTCCTAGTTGTTGCAACTCCTAAGATCCATCTCCAAGTCATCCAATCTTCTTATTACACACAATTATACAAAAAACCACCTATCTACTATCCTTCTAGTGTTAGGAAAATCAAATTCACTAGATATATCTTGATTAATTTCTCATAAGATCAGATCCAAAAAATTATGAATTAAACATAAAGAATTTTGGGGAAAACTGATAATCTATTGATTAATATGAAGGAATTACATCAAATCCATACCTTAGTGATGATTCATCCTCCTTGGCTCCTTGCTCCTTGCTCCTCCTCAGCTCCTTGCTCAAACTAGGAAATCTGTTTTTGGATGTTGTGAATAGGAGAAACACCTTTATAATTGGAAAACATAACTCTACAAATGATTCTTACTCGTCTTTCTCAAGACTTTCTTTTCTTATATCGACCCTTGGAAGAGGCTTGGGAGAGGTTCTAGATCTTCTAGAAGCCAGTAAAAACTTGAATGATGTGATTTCCTAGGCTCGTTCCATGAAGATACAACTCACCCATCACTTAGCTCTTCGTAACTCATCAAATCTAGAAGGTTACAAAGATGATCACTTGTTGCACTATAGATGACATGTGATGATCCTTTCACATTGTCTCCTATTCGTGAGGTCTTCACCTTGTTGACCAATATCTTATCACGTTCATTCATAACGTGGTTTTTTAAAATTTGAAAAATAAAGTCAATATGTTGTAGGTATTGTGGGGGGGTAGGGTATCAGGGGGTTTATAGGTATTGGGGGTATGAAAAGAATTCTCTAGTAAAAATAGGGGTTTCTTTTATTGGAAATATGTATTGGGAGGGGGTTTCAAAAAAGGGATTTTGGGGGGTATTTATCAATATCTAGTGAAATTAGGGATATTCTTTAGTATCCCACGAACGCATGTGCTATGTCACATGTTCATTGAGTGAAGACACTGTGATCCTATTATTCCCATGACGACCCTAAAAAGAGTCCCAAATATCAAGAAATAAATGTGTTATGTATTTCATCTTCTATCGGATTCCCTTCTAGCCTATAGGGTGGAAATTAAGGATATAATAGATTCCCCCTAATGTGTGAGGTTAGGAAAGGAATGGATGGAAAAAACACATTACAATAAAATAGTTTCCATGTGAGGTAGCATGAGGAGATATAAAAGGAGGTTTGGAGATCAAACATGACCTGCAATCAAACACCAAGAATGAATACATATATAAACCATCCTCTAGGTAGACATACTTAGACTATGAAGAGAAAGGCTGCCAAAAAATGCATTGCAGATCCATGACATGAAATGAAAGACAATGGCCATGAAGGAATACATGGTGGATTCATGTCATCAATGAGAGAATAGCCATGAGACAATATAATATGGATCTATGTCATGTATACAATTATATCCACCAACAAATACAATGTGGATCTATGAAAAAGCATATATACATCACAAAGACAATGAGCATTGAGGGAAGTGCCCCAAAAGTATTCGAAGTACTCATAGATAAGTGATATACTACATTACAAATTGGAAGGGGATGTTTAAAAGGAATGATGTGTCCCCTAACCCAAGGTATTCATCCCAAACCCCTATGGTACAAATCTACATCATGTGAATAGATTAGATAATGTCAATCATGGTAGAAACCATATGATTATCGGTCATTGATTTATATCGTTAACATATGTGATGGGACCCACC
>ML785954.1:9956-25208 GCA_009831015.1 Picea engelmannii
AAGGATAATAAATTATCACCAAAGTACTATGGACCTTATAAGGTGTTGCAAAAGATTGGTACTATGGCATACAAATTGGAGTTGCCTGCATCTTCACGAGTACACCCAGTCTTCCATGTTTCATGCTTAAAGAAGGTTATAGGTGACAAGATCCCAGTTGAAACTATATTGCCAGAACTTGACGAGGAAGGAAAAATCATATTGGAGCCTAAATCCATCACTGACACAAGAATTCACCAGCTGAGGAATAGATCCATTTCAGAGTATCTCATTAAATGGAGGAAACTACCAGCTGAAGATTCCACTTGGGAAGATGAGTCTTTTATACAGAAGCATCCAGAGTTACTCAAGCATTGCGGAAAACACTTGTCTCAAGGGGAGGGGCATGTTAAGCCCTAATATTGGCACATTACCCTTTAATTGGGGCATATTATATTAGTAATGTTATTTTATTTATGTCGGCTTTAGGCCATTAGTTGTAATTATACCTCCTAGTCTCCTATATATACCAAGGATACATTTTCATTTTGAATCATCTTGTACTTGAACATTTAAGTGGGGTAAAAGGAGGTTTCCCCCTTGAAGAGGCTTATTATCTGAAATTGTCTCTTTTTCAAGGTGTTGAGAATTTTTTATGAGTTTTTTCTATGCTATATTGATATTTGGTTCTTAATAGAGAACTTTCTTTCCCCGTAATGAAGTGTGGCCATCGATCTTATCTCAATCTGCGATCTAGGAACACCCTGCTTTTGTTGCCATGCACTGCTCTCAGATGGACCCTACATCAACACGTTATTGCAGAAGTTGTTAAGGGTAGTTTGGGTCCACACCGCTTCGACCCTCAAAATCCACCACCAACTTCCACGTACCTCTTCCGCTATACCATGGTTTTGATTATGAGACAAATCTAGAATTTTAACGTTCGAGCATGTTCCTTCCCTGCAATGAAGTGTGGTTGTCGATATGCTATAATCTGCGATCTGGGAATGCCCTACTTTTGTAGCACCCATGCTAAAATTTATCCGACTGCCAACTCAAAAATATTTTTAATCATGTTTATAGATGGAGCCAATTTTGGCGCTTGGGAGCTTTGAATGGTGAGCAAGAATATCTTTCAGAGGACAATCTCTTGAAAATGACATGGTGGCCTGACTTCATTATGATATCACAACTACTGATGGATGAGAACCATGTGTCTTCGGTACTTCAACAGTTCGGGCTTTGAGAATTTTGGATTGCGAATCATGAAAATCTCCCAGAGTGGTACAGGCCCAGAGTGACGTGTCAACATGACGTCATTTCAGGGATTCGAGATGTTTGCATGGAAATATCCCAAAGTAACTTTCTCTTGGTTGACATGGAAACCTCTCATTACTTCGGGACTTCGGCTTCAGGATATTTTGAACACGGGCATGGATATCTCTCGAAGTGACTTTCTCCCGGTTGACGTGGCAGTCTCTTGTTAATTCGGGACTTCAAGACTTTGACACTTAGGGGATTTTGTCTGGTTGTTAATCCTTACATGACTTTGAAACTCCGAATGCATGAGAGCCATTAATCTGAATCTGCACATGGAATCTTTGCCATTGAAAATTGAACTAGTTTGTTTGCTTGTATTTCAAGCCCAAAATGGATTGCTCTGAATACTGAATTTTGCTCATAGTTTTTCCCTGTGTATACAACATACTTGATTAGCCTGAATTTATCAACCAGAAGAGGAAAAAATTATAGGAAGGTATTGATCCAGGAGAATCGTAAGTGAGTTAACAAAGCAAGTACAAAGTTGAAGGACAGTTGGAATTGCACCAGCGCACATTTTGAGACATTTTGAATTTGAACAAAGGAACATTAATGTAATATTTAGGAGAACGTATTTGCATTTATGTTTTGGGAGATTGTAAACAAATCTTGAGCGTTGCTCTCATCTGTCGGTTATGGAGGCATTTAGTTGAAATGAATGTAAATTAGGTAGCTTTTAATTCGATTAGATAGCTTAGAGCTGCAAGAGGGAAAAATCATAAAAGACACCCTCATTTTGTATCATTTTGTATCATTCTGTAAGCTATAGAGATATAGAGAGCAAGAAGACACAAAAGAACCCATGTACAAGAATACTTGAGCTAATATATGAAAACTTTGACTCAATTTCATGGTGTCGTCTTGGTTACAATTTACACCTGTTTGAATGGTATGTTTACAGTTTTGCTTATACTCTCTGTTATGCATTTTTTTCCGATTCTATGTGTGTGTATGTTCTTAATTTCATGTTGAATGTATGAAGTCTGTGAGAGGAGAAGTATGAGTTTCAATTGTTTCTCGTCCTGAGGTTTCCTGGAAGAAGTGAAGTGAAGGTCTGCATAGAGTGCTTTGATAGGGTTCTTAGTTTTATCTCAGAAAAGATCAGGAGGGATACCGTTATTCTCATATTAGTAAAAGTGCAGGTGTAGCACAAGAGCCATGCAAGGAGTGCACATGCAAGTTGAAGTCTTAGAATTTTCCAACCTAGAAGGAAATTTGAAGAAATGTTGTTGCAAAAGAGTGCACAGAGTCGAAGGGCCAAATAACCAGAGGTTATTTGCGAATGCCGCAAGGGATATGTGCAAGAATACCTTTGAAATCCTCGAGTTTGCGAGAGAAAGATCGGGAAAGAAAGAAACTTGAATATTTCAAGGGAAGACAAGTGTTTAAGTCACCCAATAGATAGAAATCTCAGTAAGGTTGATGTCAGAGTGTTTAGTGGAGGAATCTTTCGGAAGTCTGATCGAACGGTGGAATCGCTTCATGGAGGAAGGACCGAGTTATCGGGGTCTATTGGATCTCGTAGACCGGCAAGAATATTTAGGCCAAGTGTATTTCCACACTCACAAGCTCAGGAGGAATAGAGGCTGTTGGATTCAGATCAACGAGGGTCGTTGATATCATGGTCGAATTTCTCTGTTTCAGAATTAGGGAAGTGGAGGAAGCTATGACTTGGAGTCAAGAGTCGTTAGATCCTGATTCATGAAGTCTCAATCAAATCAATAAAGTCAAAGTAAGGATTTAGAGATCCATTTTCCTTTTGGGTTTCAGGGATCTGCGAGTCAAAGGGACTGACATCTGGTTTCACGAAGTTGTGAAAACCGAAGTAACATTTTGGTTGAAGGTTGTGGTCATATCGGTGATCACGTGGGTGAGAGTTGGCGCTTAGCACTTGCTTGCATAGGTATAACTCATAAGGACCTGTGGATACACACTTGGGTGTGTGGAATATTTCCTGCGGGGAGATCAAGAAGTCATTTCAGACTCGATGGGAGATTAAGAACGATCCTAGACCAGGAGGTCATGCAGAACCTGTTGAGGTAGGGGTGTTGCATCAAGAGTGGTATCAAAGCTTACAATCTTTGTTTCTATAGGAGAAAGGAGACAGAAAACAAGTTGTGATTTGAATTCTGCAAGGAAAATATTTGAACAATGCTTCCCAGAAGACGTCATGAGAGGCAAATTCCCGATCTAGCTATGGAAAGGGAAATGAGAAAACTCCGTGCTCGATTAGATGCTATGGAGACAACACAGAGACGAACAATTGATGCTAGAGATGTCAGTGAAGTCGAAAGAAAAAATGAGGTCAGAGCCAAAGAAGAAGTTGTAGCCGAAGATGCTGTAGAAGAACGTTTATTCAGAGATGTTGCAAGAATAGGTGCTAGGGAAAATATGGATATTCCAATGTATGAAGGAAACTTAGACGTTGAGGAGCTGCAAGACTGGTTTAGAGATCTAGATAAATACTTTGACTATGAGGATGTCGAGGAAGATAACAAAGTTAAACATGTCATTACTAGACTTAAAGGGCATGCAACACTGTGGTGGGATGAGATGTAGGTCGACAGGCGTTGCAAATGCAAGCAAAGAATCAAAAGTCAGGATAGAATGTTTGCAAAAATGAAAGCCAAATTTATACCCAGGGACTACCAAATTAATTTGTTTCGAAGAATGCAGAACTTGAGACAGAAAGGGATGACAGTGAAAGAATACACTGAGGAATTTTATAGGCTCAACATTAGAGCAGGTCATCATGAGAGTGATGATGAGAAGGTCTCTAGATACATGCATGGTCTGAGATATGACATTCAAGACAAGATGAGCATGGTGATGATTAGAAATGTGGAATATTCTTATCAAATTTCTCTGAAGGATGAAGAGAAATTGGCTTGAAAGCAAAGTCAAAGAGGTATAGGTCGAAGTCAGAGTAGAAGAAAAGAAATGGCCCAAGACAGAGTGCACAAACCCAAGGATGAAGATAAGAAACCTCACACTCACCCTGAAAGAGGAGGAAGTTCACAGGGGAGACAGTATGTCGATAGAAATACTTTTCCTCGAGCCAGAGGAAGAGCAAGAGGTAGAAGTGGTGAGATAAAATGTTTTGTCTGTGGAAAGATCGAACATAAGTCTTATGAATGTCCTGACAAAAAAATATATGGAGGAGGAAAATTTCACATTTCATAAGCGCAAAGGTGAAATGTTGAGGCCGAAGATGCAGAAGGCAGAAGATATTTAATGATGCGGAAAATTCTCTTGAAATCAAAGAAGGTGATACAAAATCCAGTCCAAAGAAACAATTTGTTTAGAAATCCTTGGAAGACCAAGGACAGGGTATTCAAGGTGATAGTGGATAGTGGAAGCACAGATAATTTAGTATCCACATAAATGGTGGAGAAATTGGAGTTGGATATTGTTGCACATCTGAGCCCATACAAGGTTTCGTGGTTACAAAAAGGACATCAGGTAAGTGCCACTAAACAATGTTTAGTTGAATTTAATATAGGGGGATACAAGGATGAAATTTAATGTGATGTTATTACCATGGATGTCTATCATATTTTTTGGGGGAGACCATGAAAATATGTCAGAAATTTTTTTCATGATGGGAGAAAGAACAGATACACCTTGGAGAAGAATGGTAGGACACATATGTGGCTACCAATTAAGGACAAGGAGGTAGAAACAAAGGTGATAAATACTATACTTATCATGAGTGGGAAGGAACTTCTTGATGAATTCAAGAAAGAAGAAGACATGCAGTTTGTTGTAGTGAGAAAACCCATAGTCATTTTAACAAGTAGCAGGATAGATGATCTACCGGAGGAAATTCAGGAACTGCTAGAGAATTTCGTTGATATCGTGGTGAACGATTTACCTTGTTCGTTTCCACCTAGCAGGAGTGTAAGACATCATATTGATCTTATACCTGGACCAAGTTTACCAAACAAAGCAGTGTACAGATTGACGCCACAAGAGAATGAAGAAGTCATGAAGCAAGTCCAGGATTTGATGGATAAATGATTGGTGAGAGAAAGCTTGAGTCCAAAAAAGTATGGTGGATGGAGAATATGTACTAACTCAAGAGCTATAAACAAAATCACCATCAAGTATAGATTTCCTTTATCGAAGATGGATGACTTCATGGATTGCTTGAGTGGAGCAAATTTTTTTTCAAAAATTGATTTGAAGAGCGGGTATCATCATATTAGAATGAGGGAAGGTGATGAATGGAAGACAACATTTAAAAAAAATGAAGGATTGTATGAATGGCTTGTCATGCCATTTGGTTTGATGAATGGGCCAGGTACTTTTATGAGGTTGATGAAGCAAGTCCATGATTTGATGGATAAATGATTGGTGAGAGAAATCTTGAGTCCATGCACTGTACCTATAGTGTTAAGTCCAAAAAAGGATGGTGGATTGAGAATGTGTACCGACTCAAGAGATATAAAAAAAATCACCATCAGGTATAGATTTCCTTTATCGACGATGGATGACTTGATGGATTGGTTGAGTGGAGAAAAGTTTTTTTCAAAAATTGTTTTGAAGAGCGAGTATCATCAGATTAGAATGAGGGAAGGTGATGAATGGAAGACAACATTAAAAACAAATGAAGGACTGTATGAATGTCTTGTCATGTCGTTTGGTTTGACGAATGTGCCAAGTACTTTTATGAGGTTGATGAACAAAGTCTTGAAAGATTTCATTGGAAAGTTTGTGATTGTGTATCTTGATGATATACTAATCTTTAGTAAGACTGAGGAAGAACATCTGAAGCATTTAGCTACAGTGATGAAGAGGTTACAACAAGAGAAGTTGCTAATAAATTTGAAGAAGTCATCTTTCCTGAAGAAAAAGATCGTTTATCTAGGTTTTTTTATCTCTTCAAATGAGTTAAAGATGGATCCTTAGAAGGTTAAAGTAATCATAGATTCGCCATCGCTAAAGAATATCTTTTAAGTTAGAAGCTTCCATGGATTGGCTAGATTTTACAGAAAATTCATCAGAAATTTTAGTGGAATTTCTACACCAATGATGGAAACAGTTAAGAAAAGACATAAATATTTTCATTGGATAGAGGTAGCAGAGAAAAGTTTCAAGTTTCTAAAATAGAAGATAATTGGACAACCAGCTTTGATTCTGCTAGATTTCAGTAAAACATTTCAAGTCAAATGTGATGTGAGTGGATTTGCGATTGGAGAAGTCTTAAGTCAAGACAATAGGTCAATTTCATACTTCAGTGAGAAGTTGAACGAAGCAAAGATGAAATATTCCACGCATGACAAGGAATTTTAAGCAGTCATATAGGCATTGAAAAAATGGAGGCATTACTTGGCTCCAAAGGAGTTTGTCATGTATAGCGATAACCATGCTTTACAATTCATAAATCGACAGGAAAAAATGAACCAAAAACATGCAAAATGGGTTGAATATATGTAGAATTTTACTTTTTTTACAAAGCATATTTCTAGAACTGCTAACAAATTTGTTGATGCTTTGAGAAAGAAATGTTTGATTCTGTAGGAGTTTCGTGTGAAGACCTTAGGTTTTGATATCCTTAAGAAAATGTACATGGATTATGCATATTTTAAAGAGGCTTATGAAGCATGTGAGAACCCAGTTCTCAGAGACAAAAGCCAATGGATTGAATATTTGATTCAAAATGGACTGTTATTCAAGGGAAATCAATTATGTATTTTGAAGAGTTCTATGAGAGAGAATCTTCTGAAAGAAAAACATAGTGGGGGATTGGCTGGAAATTTCATCCATGAAAAAAAGTTTGCGTAGTTGAACAATTTATACTATTGAACAGGGATAAGGACGAATGTCAAGAAGTTTTTCAACAAATGCAGGATTTGTCAGCATGCAAAGGGGAAAATACAAAAAACAGGATTGTATCAACCATTTTCAGTACCAGAGAGGCCATGGGATGTGATAAGCATGGGTTTTGTGTTAGGACTGTCAAGGACGTAGAGGGGTTGTGATTCCATATTTGTGGTAGTTGACAGATTTTCTAAAATGGCACATTTCATTCCATGTCAGAAAATAAGTGATGCAACTCACATTGCAAATCTGTTTTTGAAAGAAGTTGTTAGACTTCACGGCTTACCCAAGAGTATTGTTTCGGACAGAGATACCAAATTTGTTGGCCATTTTTGGAGGACATTGTGGAAGAAGCTAGGAACATAATTGTCTTTTAGCTCAACATATCATGTTCAGATAGATGGATAGACCGAGGTAGTGAGCCGAAGTCTGGGATATTTATTGGGGATTTTAGTAGATGAACATCATAGTCAGTGAGATCATATTCTACCACAAGCGGAATTTGCATACAACGATTCACCAAATAGGAGTACAGGACAGAGCCCATTCCAAATCATGTATGTAATGCAACCGAGAGGAGTATCTGAATTAAGAGATTTAGGACATAGAAAATTCATAAGTCCTGGAGCAGAGGATTTTGCAGTAGAGATGCAAGAGCTCAATGGAAAAATCAAAGAGAAGTTAAAGAATTTTAACTAGGAATACAAGCGCAGAGTAGATCAACATAGGAGAGAACTTCAGGTTGAAGTAGGTGATTTCATTCTGGTGCATCTCAGAAAAGAAATGTTCCTAAGGGGAACATATAATAAGCTGAAGATGAATAAAATTGGACCATGTAAGATCATAAGAAAATTTGAGGCCAATGCTTATGATATTGAATTGCCGAATGGGGTAGGAATGCCACCCATATTCAATGTAGCAAATTTGTATCCATATAGAGAAGATGAAGTAGCAACAGAGAAGGATCAAAAAGAAGTTCAGTGGGTCAAACAGATGCTTGTAGCTAAAAGGCCAYAGATGGAGAAGATAATTGATCAGAGAGATGGAAAAAAGACCCGAAGGAAGACATACTTTGAATATTTGGTCAAATGGAAAGGACACCCGATTGAGGATGCCAGTTGGGAAAGTGAAGCAGATATCCAAGGACATGGACAGATGGTGCAGAAGCTCATGAACAGGGGTTCATGAATTTTTCAGCCAAGGGATTATGATGTAGGAGCGTCGTAAGCGAGCCAACAAAGAAAACACAAAGGTGAAGGACAGATGGAATTGCACCAACGCAAATTTTGAGACATTTTGAATTTGAATGAAGGAACATTAATGTAATAGTTAGGAGAAAGTATTTTCATTTACGTTTTGGGAGATTGTAAATAGATCTTGAGCGTTGCTCTTATCTGTCAGTTATGGAGACATTTAATTGACATGAATGTAAATTAGGTAACTTTTAATTCGATTAGATAGATTAGAGATGCAAGAGGGAAAACTCATAAAAGACACCCTTGTTTTGTATCATTTTGTATCATTCTGTAATATGTACATATATAGATAACAAGTATATAGAGAAGAACCCATGTACAAGAATACTTGAGCTAATATATGAAAAAATTGACTCTATTTCATGGTGTCGTCTTGGTTACTGTTTACACCTGTTTGAATGGTAAGTTTATAGTTTTTATTATACTCTCTGTTATGCATTTTGTTTCGATGTTATGTGTGTGCATGCTCTTGATTTCATGTTGAATGTATGAATTCTGTGAGAGCAGAAGTATGAGTTTCAATTGTTTCTCATCCTAAGGATTCCTACAAGGAGTGCAGTGAAGGTTTGCATAGAGTGCGTTGACAGGGTTCTGAGTTTTATCTCAGAAAATATCAGAAGGGATACCGTTGTTCTCATATTATTAAAAGTGTAGGTGTAGTGCAAGAGCCATGCAAGGAGTGCGCAGGTGAGTTGAAGTCTTAGACTTTTCCAACCTAGAAGGAAAATTGAACAACTATTATTGCAAAAGAGCACACAGAGTTGAAGGGCCAAATAACCAGAGGTTATTTGTGAATTCCACAAGGGATGTGTGCAAGAGTCCCTTAGAAATCCTCGATTTTGTGAGAGAAATCTCAGGAAGGAAAGAACATTGAAGAGTTCAAGGGAAGGCGAGTGTTGAAGTCACCCAACAGACAGAAAGCTCAGTAAGGTTGACGCTAGAGTGTTCGACGGAGGAGTCTTTTGGAAGTCTGATCGGACAGTGGAATCACTTCGTGGAGGAAGTACCAAGTTACCAGGGTTCGTTGGATCTTGCAAAATAGCGATAATATTTAGGCCGAGTGTCTTTCCGCACTCACAAGCTTAAGAGGAATATAGGCCATTGGATTCGGATCAACGAGGGTCATTGATCTCATGGTCGAATTTCACTGTTTCAGAATTCAGGAAGTGGAGGAAGATGTGAATTGGAGTCGAGAGTCATGAACTCCTGATTCACGGAGTTCTGATCAAATCAAGAAATTCAAAGGAAGGAGTTAGATATCCATTTGCCTTTCGGGTTTTGGGGATCTATGAGTCAAAGGGACTCACATCTAGTTTTGCAAAGTCGCAAAACCGGAAGTAACCTTCCGAGTGAAGGTTGTGGTCATATCAGTGATCATGTGGGTGAGATTTGGTGTTTAGTGCTTGCTTGTATAATCGTAACTCATAAGGACCTATGGATACACACTTGTGTGTGTGGAAGATTTCCTGCAGGGAGATCAAGAAGTCAATTCAGACTCGACAAGAGATTAAGAATGATCCTAGACTAGGAGGTCATGCAAAAGATGCTGAGGTAGGGGTTCTACGTCAGGTATGCAAAAAAGAGAGAGATAGGGAAGAGGTGTAGAAATAGGTATTAACAACAACTACATATAACCCGTGACAACTTTATGTGATAAAATTTGGCTCCACAGGGGATGGCATGCTCCCTTTGAGTTGCCAAGAACACACAACTTCAGTGTCTTATCCTAGGTCTATGGCGTCTCTTATTCAAATACTAAAAGAAAACTGAAAACTGAAAATCTTGAACATGTGCTTATTTATATACAATACCCTACTCTAACTGACCTTTACAAATCCTAGGTAAAAAAAACTTCCACCATAGCCACCTAAAGTATTTGGTAACATAACTCTTCTTTTCACTGCAAATGATCCATAAAAGGTAAGGGAAGTATGACAACATAATGAAAACATGTTTTGGAACACTGAACATACCTCCAAATGATGATAATATGATTAATTTTGCAGGCTTCAATGCTTTTGGAAAGTTCAACTCCATATACAACCCCACAAGGTCATAAAATTTATAATAAGACATGCTAAACTGGTAAAATGTTACCTCCTTTATTTCATCATTTTTCACGTATTGTTTGATGTTCTCAGTGTGTACATTTGGATAAAGGATTAATGCAGGATTGTTAATCCCAGGTGATATCTTCTCATTTATAAGTATTGGACATGAGATAAGCTACATATTTAGCTCTTCCTTTTCTCCTCCATGGATCTCCCAAGGATCAGATTCATAATTATCATATACAAGAGCCATGCTACGAGGTTCTAAAGAAGCTATGAAAAAACTCTACTCTTCATCATCTTCATTGGGATATTCATCAAAAATTGGTTGTTCTTGGTCAATATTCTAAACAACTTCATCATAAGTAGGGATACTAAATACATATGTTTCAAGAAAAAAAATATCCTCTGCATTTTCTTCGTAAGAGAAACAAACAAAATCTGCCTTCAATTATGAAAAGCTAGGAAAAAACAGAGAGGAATCTTCCCTAGTTTTTTTTAACTAACTTATCATTTATCTCAGCATCATAGTCAAGAGAAATATCTACTAATGTATACACTTTCTCTTCGACATCAGAATATTCAAAAGAGACATGTTGATCTTCATAAACATTTAAAACAATAGATACATCTGATATGATGCCAGATGTTTCTATGTTATTTCTATCATAATGCATATCATTCAATGCCTCTTGATATTCATGGAAAATGCTTTCTTCCACAATAAATGCTTCATCACAAATCTGGTTTCGTGACTAGAAGAATCTTTATGAAGCAAAGAAAACTCAACACAACAATTTTCATAAAGATGTTCAATTGAAAAATACTCTTTACAAAATGAATTGAAAGATGCATGAAAACATGTCAAAGATTTGATGCTTGCAATGGGAAGATATCAACACCAATCACAAGAAATCCCCTCTAATGACTACTTGAAAATATTACTCTGAACATTTTCATGCACAATATGAAGTTGATGGATAAAATCATGAAAATTCAGCAAATGTTGAGCTGGTACCTCCCACTCTTCTCCTCGAAATTTAGGAAGGCTACTTTCCCATTCATCTCTACTAGGATATGGATTAGGGAAACCAACTATTTTTGAAAAATCATAGAAAGAATACCTATGAGATAAAATATTTTCCATTTCAAACTAGTGGAGTCGGCAATATATTTCTGAACAATGGAGTCTCCATGGTGAAAGATGAGCAATCAGAACAATGTGTCCAAATCAGTTCACCATCTAAAACTTGATCCCTTCATTGTCATTCTCCCAGAGAATATATCTTCACTTTTGTCCCCAAAAATGACACCATTAATGTTATCACTCCAAGGGTCACCCCCAGACTGGAAATGGGAGTAATATTGGTAACATACAAATTTGATTTTATTTTAGTTTGAGTTCATGGATCAACAAGAATTTAAAGAAAGGAAAAACCAACATGTATCACTACAAATCAGTGATGGACCATTGGGCTATGGAGTCGTAAATTTTTTTCTCATTGAAGGCATTTAAGCTCCCTATTAGACAAAATATTTGTATAATGATGAAGAGAAGAATAAGAGAATTAACATAAAGATGAATCTTTGCTAAGAAGAGATCCTCACTGCGAAGAGAATTTAGATGTGTTTGAACAGTAAACAATGATAAATAGGAAAGATTACAACAGATCCTCTACCACATCAAGAATCTATCAATCAAAGTCAATTTTTAATCCTTAAAATCAGCAATACGTTCAAACAAGATGAAGAATAGAACCTAAAACATAGAAGACAAATATGATGAAACAACTCATATGAATCTTCAATAACATACAATTTACAACCACATGCCCCTCCGGATTACAAATTGAAATATACAATCATAAACATTTCTCAAAACCTCCTCCGGTCTTGGGTCAAACCCCCACCCCCTTTTCATATCATTCATCTGATGTATTTATAATAAAAATATTCCACCAGTTCTAGGAGTGCGAGTTAGCCTTCCTATCCTAGGATTCTCTAGTGCCATGTGTCTTTTCTTGTCTATCATGTTACTTCTGTCAAATGGAAGCTCTAATCAATATGGGCCTGCAGGAAAAATTGCCCTCTGTGGTACTTCAGGCTGACAGTTTTCTGTCTCCTCGGCCAGAACCTCCATGCTTCCATTTAAGGGGGTAGTTGATTTCTCAACCACCATTCCTTATTTCATTAACTAATTTCTCCTTGATATCAGGACAAGGCCTAACGCTTAGTTTGTTTCCATCCGCTGCTCTCGGATTGGACCCTATATAAGCACATGATTGCAGAAGTTTCCAAGGGCAGTTTGAATCCAAACTGCTTCGACCCCCGCAATACACCACCAAATTCCATGTACCTCTTTAGCTATACCATGGTTTTGATTGTGGGATCACTCTAATATTTTAGCGTTTGAGCAATTTTTGTCCTTGCAATGAATTGTGTCTATCGATCTTGTCGCAATCCATGATATGGGAATGCCCTGCTTTTGTTGCCATGTGTTTCTCTTGGATGGACCCTACATCGACACACGATTGTGGAAGTTGTCAAGGGAGGATTGGGTCCACACTGCTTTGACCCCCATAGTCCACCACCAACTACCACATACCTCTTCTGCTATACCATGGTTTCAATTGTGGGACTGCTCTAGAATTTTAACGTTCGAGCATGTTCTGTCCCCACAATGAACTGTGGCCATTGATTTGCTGCAATACGCGATCTGGGAGAGCCCTTCTTTTGTAGCACCCCCTCTAAAATTTATCTGTCTTCCAACTCCAGAATCCTTTTAACCATGTTTAGAGATGGAGCCAATTTTGGCGCTTGGGAGCTTTGAATGATGAGAAAGAATATCTTCTAGAGGACGATCTCCTAAAACTGACGTGGTGTCTTGATGTCATTGTGTTGTCACAACTACTGATGGATGAGCACCATGTATCTTCGGTACTTTGACACTTCGGGCTTCGAGAGTTTTGGATTGCGAAGCATGAAAAACTCTCGGAGTGGTATGGGCTCAGAGTGATGTGTTAGCCTGATGTCACTTCAGGACTTCGACTCTTCAGGACTTCAGGATGTTTGGATGGAAATATATAGAAGTAACTTTCTCTCGGTTGACGTGGCAACCTCTCGTTACTTTGGGACTTCGGGCTTCAATATATTTTGAACGCGGGCATGAATATCTCCCGAAGTGACTTTCTCCTAGTTGACGTGGCAGTCTCTCATTACTTCGGGACTTTGAGACTTTGGAACTTCAAGGATTTTGTCTGGTCATTAATCCTTTCATGACTTTGAAACTTAGAATGCATGAGAGTCGTTAATCTAAATCTGCACATGGGATCTCCGCCATTGAAAATTGAACCCGTTTGTTTGCTTGTATTTCAAGCCCGAAATGGATTTCTCTGAATACTACATTTTGCTCATAGTTTTTCTCTGTGCATACAACATACTTGACCAACCTGAATTTATCAACCAGAAAAGGAAAAACTTATAGGAAGGTATGCAAAAAAGAGAGAGACAGGGAAGAGGTGTAGACCTAGGTCTTAACAACAACTACATATGACCCATGAAAACTTTATGTGATAACACCAGGATTAAGGAAGAACCTATTTCCTATCTCAGCATTGGAGGATAGAGGTTACATAGTTACATTTATATATGGTCAAGTTATTTTATGGCCTAAGGGATCGAGCATAGACTCATTAGGATTGATTGGTGTTCAAGAGGGAGGATTGTACATATTATCAAGACATCCAACCTAGACATTGGTACATGACAATATCAATTTATGTGAATTATGGAATCGAATATTTTCTCACCTCCATTACAGGGCTTTTCCAGCATTAAGGAGGATGGTTATAGGTTTTCCAAAGCTCTAAGTAGAGCATGAGGATGTTTGCAAGGGTTTTACACTGGTAAATAATATCAAGGGACCTTATCCAAGTAGTGATAGTATATCCAAAGGGATCTTGGATCTATTACATTCATATGTATGTGGAATAATGAGATTATCATCCTTGGGTGGCTTCTTATACTATGTGACATTCATTGATGATTTCTCCCGGAAGACATGGATATACTTTATGAAGGCAAAGGATGAAGTCTTCAATAGGTTCCAGGAGTTCAAGGTTCAGGCAAAGAACTTGACGGAGAAAAAGATCAGGGTTTTAAGGACAAATAATGGAGGAGAGTATATTTCCATTGAATTCAGTGATTTCTGCAAGGAATCATGGATCAAGAGGGAGTTGAAAGTTCCTTACAACCCTCAACAAAATGGCATTGTAGATAGGAAGAACATGTTCATTATGGAGGCTATCAAGGAAATGATTCATGATTATAATATACCCATGTTCTTATGGGTAGAGACATCTAACACAACAACTTATGTTCAGAACATGTGCCGTCACCATATATTGGGATATAAGACTCATGAGGAGGCATTCATAAGAGTGAATCCATAAGTCATTCATTTGAGGATCTTTGGTTGTCCAATATACATCCATGTTACCAAGAAGAAGAGGATGAAGTTAGAACCTTTTGGAAATAAGGGTAGTTTTGTGGGATACAACGAGACTTTGAAGGCCTACAAGATCTACATTCCAAGACAACATCAAATTGAGGTTAATAGAGATGTTACTTTTTATGCAGAGGTAGCATTCAATAGGTCTAGATAGTCTCATATGGATATTGATAGTGAGGAGTAGGAGACTTTGAAGGATAAGGGTACAAATCCCTCTAGTCCAATTTTTCATCCTTCAGACTATCGAGACGAGTCAATAGATGCAATAGATCTAGTGGATCTACCTATATATGTTGTAGTGACCGGAAGAGGC
>ML785954.1:43412-55966 GCA_009831015.1 Picea engelmannii
TAATTTAAGATATTTTATGCTTTTATGTTTTATTTCACTTTAGTCTTTATCTTGGTCTATCACACATTCATAAAGTGGATCGACTCGACTAGTATGTAACCCTTTCTAAGAAGACTTTTTCTTCTCATTTAATCAATGCAATACGAAGAGCTCTCTTGAGTTATCTTGGTTTTATTTGTGTTCAATTTCCATTTATCATGATATGGTATTAGAACTCGATTAGAATCACAGACTTTATGAGAGTGTGAATACCTAGGGACTATTGGAATTTTAATTTTTCTAGTTACATAATTACAATCACTTAATCCAATAGAAAATATAGTAGGATCACTGAAAGATAGACAATCACAGATACAATAGAACACAAAAATTATCCTGGGAAACCCTCATAGGGGAGAAAACCTAGCGACATGACTCTTGACCTAACTAACCCATAAAACAGGGTTGACTAGCCACAATGGGGCTTTTTACAATTATAAGTAAAATTCCAATAATATAATAATTTTTGTTGAGCTGCCTTGTACAGTATAATTATAATAACATTTTAGAGGTTCGACCAAAACAACTATACAAGAATATATTCCGTAGTTACACAAAAAATATTAACACTCCCTCTTAACTAGGAAGGTATTCTTTCCAAACACAGACTCCAAGTCTGATACCACATGAGCTCACATCCATTGACTGTTGAACATGCAAATCTAATGCAGCGAGAACATGAACACCACCTCGAGCTCTTGCTCACGGGATTGATCAATCATTTCATGAGTCGAAGTGGCTCTTTCGATTCCCACTGGAATCTTAAATTCCCGATCCACAGGTCCTTTTCTTTCTCCTCACTGTCTTCTGCATTCAACCGTGAAATTCCCCGACTTAATTTCAGGTTTCAGAGTTTCACGATCCTTGATGTCATGAACCTCTATCCCCACGATCTCCCGATCACTGAATCTCTAAAATGCAGAAATAGATTTTCCCGCCTTAGCCCCTCCTGGCTAGGCTCTGGTCCACTTGACCACTTCTCATAAGACCGCAGCCTTATCTCCTATCAGGGTTTTGGGATTTTCAATGCCGAAATACATGGACACTTGTCATCAGTATTCCCGAAACTTCGAATCCTGATTTCCCAATGTGATTTCCCTATCGAGGCTTTTCCCAAACTCTCAGATTTACCCCATGCATCCCCTTAAGATGGACTTTTCAGATTTACTCTCAGGGTTTCATGATTTCTGATGCTCTGAAAGTCTTTCCCTCAGGATTCGTGAAATGCCGAACCCTGATGTGCCGGTTTGACTTTTCTATCGGGACTTCCCTCGATAGTCTAGATCAACGCCACGTATCTTGACTAATGGATGGCCCTGATCCAATCTCGTGATTTCAGGCTTTCTGATACCCTGATGACATAAATTCTCTGTCAACTCAAAACCCCAGTAGCCGATATACCGATGGGTCGCTTGATCCCCGCCACATGTCTCCACAAATGGACGACTCAGATTCAATCTTGGGATTTCTTCATGGAAAATTCCCGACCTCCTTCCTTCGAGATCTCTGATATCCCGATATGAGAAATCCCGATGAGCCAACCCTCTTTTTGGGATTTCTCCTCTATCGTTCATGAAGGTTTAAACCCGTGCAGATCTCGACAAATCCGATGGTTGTCGGGTCTCTGGATAAAGATCCAACCATCAAGATCCGTTCTTTCGGTGTGCTCCTCCTGCTACTCCCTAGACGTGAAAACCAACGGTCCAGATCTCTTTTCTCCAGCTGATCTGACGGTTGTTATGCTCTCCCTCCTGAGCTTGGACACTGTCTTCCGAGACTTGGAAGAATTTAAATCTTCTAGAGGTTTCAACCTTGGCCTCTTTCTTCTCTGTGAACTCCTCACACTTTGAGCTTCGTCGTGCGTATAAAAACCCTGACCCTCATGAGCTCTTATTTCCTTCAAACACTTGAAGGATTCTTCAACTCCTGTGCCTCTGTAGGGTAGTCACATGCACACACAGTGATGTCTCTCCTGAGCTTCTCAACACTTATACCCATAAGGGATTTTATCCTTCTTCTCCCACAAATGGAGAATATAATGCCCTCCTAGATATTTATCTCTCAAGAAACCTCTTGCTGATTCTGCAGGGTGTTCAACAACCCTGTGAAGATCCCTCAGTGGAATCTTCCTTTAAATTCCAGAACTCAAAGAGTTCTCTTCTCATATGCCTGTCTGCACAATGTCTGAATGCCCTCCTGGTAGAGTATCTCCTCCCAGAATTTTCAACAGTTCTGTTCTCTGTGCACTCCTTGCACCTGCTCAATGCCCACTTGACAGAGCTCTCAAAATCCTTAGTGATTCTGGTTCTTCTTTCTAAATTCACAGTAGAGATCCTCTCAATGCACCACCATGAATATGCTCAGTGCCCACCTGGAAGAGCTTCACAAAACTCCTCAGAGAGTCTGTTTGCAACTGTGTTCTTCTCCCAAAGCCTAGCCTCCAAGGTATTCAACAACCTTGAGGTCTTTCTTTTGAGTTGTTGACTCCCATTCTTATGCCACAACAAGTCTTTGTCTGAACCCGCAGTATTCAGAAGGGCTTCAGTGTACTGGTATTTAGAGACCACAGTACTCTGTCACACCCTCCTGGCATGAAACCACAAAGAACCTCAAGCGTGAAATCAAAACAACCTGCAAGTGCCTAGCATACATCTATAGCATGAATTCACAGCATAAACCAGAGCACACCAAGGCATCCACATAATACATAAATACATGCAGGAAAAACTACTTATGTTTATATTAATAAAAATGCCTCTTTACAAATGTGTTCCTGAGCATGGCCTGTAACAAGGTCTCGGCTCCTTCTCTTCTGCTCTCTACTCACAGTCTCTCTCTTATCTCAACCACCTCTACTTACCACTAAAGAGATACAATTGATCTTTTTACATGAGGGGGCTCTTCGAGCATCTTCCCTCCAACCTACCTACCCTATTCAATTACATTGAATAGTTGTCTAGTCCACTATCCTGATCTAGATCTCAGCCTTACAAACATTAAAGGCCTACTTATCTACAGCCTATGCAAAGGAACAGATTCACAGCTCAATATCTTAAACACATTTAATTACAGTCAATTCTAAATCAAAATGAGGACAACGCCTCTCTTCAGCTTTGAATGCATGCACTTGACATGGCTGGCTGGGTGAATGGCCGACGTGGAGAGATGCTCCTGCATCGTACTCCTTAGCTACAAAATTCATGAGCTCCTCCTCATGAGTTTCCCATCTCAGTTGTGGAAATCCTCTTGGATCCCAAATCATCCTCTGGAGATGTTCATCTGCTCCATCCTCCTGCTGCTGCTACTGCTTCCACGTTGCTGCTACTACTGATGTTACTTCTTTCTTTCTGCTCATCTTCTCCTTGCTGGCAGTTTCTGTTGAATCTACCATTAGCCTTCTATCGTCTTCTATCACTCGGTCCAGCTACTCTAGTGGCTGGCTCTATTCATGCAGTCTCTGGCTCTATGGGTAGATCACTATGATATCCCAGGCTTTCTTCATCATCTTCCAATTTTATCTATTGGATGTGCATACCCTGCACTTTTACCCTCCTCTCCAGGGCTTCAATTTTCTCATACAGATCAACAAAGAAAAAGTTGTCTGCTTCTTCTTCTCCTGCTACAAACTCCCATGTTGCAGTCTTTTCATCTTCCTTACTGAAAATATTGAGTCATTCCTCAGAACGCTCATCATCCTCTTCTACTTGGGCAACTTCATATATCTACTCCAATCCCTCTTCCCTGACAGTCACAGCTAGTTGTCCTTCTATTTTTGTCACGCTTGCAACACAGATGGTTTCCTCCTCCTAGGAAAGTGGTAGGAATATATGTATTCCCCCAATCATTAGAAGGTCCCTTAGATCCTTCTCTTCTGTCAGCTTCATCTACTGATCCAAATCCATCCCTGAGCTCACCTGCTCTATCATCTCTTCTGGATGATTCCAACTCATCTGCTCATCCCTGCCCACCTGGCAATATGGGATGCTTCCACTACCCTCCTGGCAGTCTTCGAGATCCCGCAATGACCTCATATCATTGCCCAGCTGGAAATGTAAAATTCCCTGGATGTCCTCATGACATTCTCTAAGATCCCTTCATGATATCAACTCATTACCCTTCTGGAAAACTGGAATTTATTCTCTTCCCTCCTAGCAGTTTTTGAGATCTTCAGTCGATCCCATTTCACTGATATCTCTCCCAGTCTCTGGTTCACATATTTGAACCATCTCCTCAGGTCCATCAAGGTTTTTAGTATGCCTCAAGCATCCTTTTAACATCCTCTACTGTCTTCTAACCATCAGCTCCTTGACTGGCCAATTTTCTTTTGCCTTCCTCATGGGCCATTCATATACCCATCTCGACCTCTTATCCTGCCGCATATCAATTGCAATTTCATCTAGTCTCGTGTTCATCTCAGCGAGTTCTTCATCCCATTCTACATCACTCATCAGCTCTAGGTCCTTTCTTCCAACAAATCTACAGCCTTCAGTAGCCATGTTGTTGTCTCTGTCTGCTCTCCTAGCAAACCTGCTACTGTCACTCTGCACCCTGAGTGTTTCCAGCTTCCTCCTACACTCTTCCTGACTGTCTTCTCAACCGTTGCTTACCTACCTGCAAACAACCACCACATAGGCTTCCATTTCTCTATCTCCCTTTACCTTCTTTCTTCACCTGAAAGATACAAGTGAAGTTCTGGCTCTGATACCACTTGATGTGTATCATAGTGCTCTTTACCTCTTATGCCTCCCTCGCCTAAAATATACAGACAAGAATCAAGCTCTGATACCAAACTGATGCAGCATGCACTTGATAGCACATCCACTCACAGAGTCGTTCAATCATCTCCCTGAGCCTAAGTGGCTCAATTCAATTCCTTTCTAGAATCTTCGATGAAAACCCGATATGCGAAACCTCGATAAGCCAACCCTCTTTTCGAGATTTCTCCTCTATTGTTCACGAAGGTTTAACCCTGTGAAACTCTCGACAAATCTGACGGCTGTCGGGTCTCTGGATCAAGATCCAATGGTCAAGATCCGTTCTTCTAGTGCACTCCTCCTGCTACTCCCTGGACGTGAAAACCAACGGTCTAGATCTCTTTTCTCTAGTCGATCCGATGGTTGATGTGCTCTCCCTCCTGAGCTTGCACACTATCTTGTGAGACTTGGAAGAATTTCAATCTTCCAGAGGTTTCAACCTTGGCCTCTTTCTTCTTTGTGAACTCCTCACACTTTGAGCTTCGCCACAAGTATAAAAACGCTGACCCTCCTGATCTCTCCTTTCCTTCGAACACTCGAAGTATTCTTCAACTCCTGCACCTATGAAGGGTAGTCACATGCACACATAGTGTTGTCTCTCTTGAGCTTCTCAACACTTAGAACCCTAAGGTATTTTATCCTTCTTCTCCCACAGATAGAGAATATAATGCCCTCCTAGCTATTTCTCTCTCAAGCAACCTCTTGCTGAGTCTGCAGGGTGTTCAACAACCCTACGAAGATCCATCAGTGGACTCTTCCTTTAAATTCCATAACTCAAAGAGTTCTCTTCTCTTGTGCCTGTCTGCACAATGTATCAATGCCCTCCTGGCAGAGTATCTCCTCCCAGAACATTCAACATTTCTGTTCTCTGTGCACTCCTTGCACTTGCTCAATGCCCACTTAGCAGATCTCTCAGAATCCTTAGTGATTCTGGTTCTTCTTTCTAAACTCACAACAACGTTCCTCTCAATGCACCACCATGCATATGCTCAATGCCCACCTGGTAGAGCTTCACAGAACTCCTCAAACATTCTGTCTGCAACTGTGTTCTTCTCCCACAGCCTAGCCTCCAAGGTATTTAGCAAACTTGAGGTATTTTATCTGAGTTTTTGACTCAAGTTCTTGTGCAGCAACACGTCTTTGTTTGAACCCGCAATATTCAGAAGTGCTTCAGTGCACTGGTATGCAGAGACCGCAGTACTCTGTCATGCCCTCCTGGAATGAAACCAAGAAGAACCTCAAGCCTGAAATCAAAACAACCTGCAAGTGCCTAGCATACATCTACAACATGAATTCACAACATAAACCAAAACACACCAAGGCCTCCACATAATACAGAAATACATGCAGGAGAAATTGCTTCTGTTTATATTAATAAAAACGCCTCTTTACAAAGGTGTTCCTGAGCATGGCCTGTAACAAGGTCTCAACACCTTCTCTTCTACTCTTTACTCACAGACTCTCTCCTATCTCAACCACCTCTACTTACCACTAAAGAGATACAATTGATCTTTTTACATGAGGGGGCTCTTCAATCATCTTCCCTCCAACCTACCTACCCTATTCAATTACATTGAATAGTTGTCTAGTCCGCTATCCGGATCTATATCTGAGCCTTACAAACATTAAAGGCCTACTTATCTATAGCCTGTGAAAAGACACGGCTTCACATCTCAACAACTTAAACACATTTAATTACATTCACTTCTAAATCAAAATTAGGACAATGCCTCTCTTCAGCTTTGAATGTGTGCACTTGACGTGGCTGGCTGGATGACCAGCCGACGTGGAGAGATGCTCCTGCATCAAAATCTATACATCCTTGGATATCCATAGTGCAACATGACTTCACCACATGCATCCAAGGTCTGTGGGTAATTCTCAATAGCTAGAACATGTCCCCAAGACATCCACTCCATGGGATGCATAAGTACCTGATCATGTGCACTCCTGTCTCAATGCCAATGCTTTTTCATGTTGGATGAGATCCTCTAGACTTAGTGCCAGCCATTTTTCATGCTAGATGAGTTCCACCTATCACTCCCTCTGAAGGGACCACACCAATCTTGTCCTTGAAGTACTCAAATTTCATCCTTGATAGTGGCTTGGTGAACACATTTGCAACTTGATCCTCGGTAGTAATGAACTAGAGCCTCACTGCTCCCCTCTATACCATATCCATGATATAGTAGTATCTGATATCGATATGCTTTGACCTATCATGGAACACCCAGTTCTCTGACAACTTCATGCAACTCTGGTTGTCACACCAAATGCAGGTAGCCTCCAATCCAAGACCAAATAACCCAGACAAGAACTTCTAAAGCCACACTCCTTATTTTCTCACTGCACATGTTGCCACATACTTAGCTTCAGTCACACTGAGTGCCACATAAGACTACTTCCTACTACTCCACAAGACCATATTGGAGCCAAGACTGAAACGGTATCCTGAAGTGCTCTTCCGATCAAGAATATTGTCGGCCCAATCTGAATCTGAGTATCCATACAATCCAAACTCATGGTTAGATCTATTCCAGAGACCATGATCTAGAGTACCCTTAAGGTACCTCAACATATGTTTTGTTGCAACCAAATGAGCCTGTCTTGGCTGCTCCAAATGTTGACTAAGGGTGTTCACAAGAAAACATATATACGGTCTTGTGTTCTTCAATACATCAACGAGCCCACTATCTTCCTCTATAAGGTAGAATCCACAATCTCTAAAGTTGTATCCTACAAAAACTTTAGATTTGATACCATCGAAATAACCATGGGCTTACATTCCAACATCTCAAACCTATTCAATATTTCCACAGCATACTTTCCTTGATTTAGGAAAATCCTTTATGATCTCTACCAAACTTCTAGTCCCAAGAAGTAGTGCATCATTCCTAAATCTTTCATCTCAAATTTTGCTGCCAATTTTCTCTTACATTCAATGATGATCTTTTCTGCACCTGTTAGAAACAACTCATCTACATACAGTAGTAGAATTATCGGTTCACCATCCTCAACCTTAAAGTAAAGGTTAGGATCTGCACTGCTCTTGGTAAAACCCAAGCTCATCAAAAAATTGTCAATCCTACCATACCATGATATGGGTGCCTACTTCAATCCATATAAAGCCTTCTTTAAACTGCACACATGAGTCTCCCTGTCATGTGTCTCAAATCCAAGTGGTTGTTCCACATAAACTTCCTCTTTTATTTCACCATTCAAGACAACGATCTTTACATCCATCTGGTGCACCTTCCATTTCATCATAATGGCCAATGAAAGTATAGTCTTGATCGAGGTATATCTTTCTATGGGAGAAAAAGTCTCTTCATAGTCAATCCCTTCCTTCTGAGAGAAACCTCGAGCCACAAATCTTGCCTTATATTTTTCAATATTTCCATCAGTTGTGTGTTTCATCTTGTAGATCCATTTTGAACTTACCAAAAAATTTTCCTTTGGTCTGGGAACCACATCCCATACATCATTCTACATAATGGATTGGTATTCCTCTACCATTTCATCTTTCCATACTTGATTTTCTGCAGCCTCTTCATAACTGGAAGATTCTGCATCCATTATGTCACACAAGCATGCCATGTAGCTGGAATACGACTTCGACTTCTTACTTTCCCTGAAATATTTCTCTGGGGCACCAATTGTTTCTACATCTCTAATAAGCTCTTGTGCCCACATTGGTCTTCTCTTGCGAGAAGGTATCTCGGCTGTTTTCTGAGGCTCCACTATGTCATGATCCTCTCAAATGACTTCCTCTAGTTCAACTGCCTCAGGAACTTTAGGAACTTCATTCTCTTCTTCATGTACCTCTTTTGCATGGATTTGTTTGGATTTACTGAAAGTTGCATTCTCATCGAAGGTTACATCTCAATTGATCTCCACTTTCCGATGACCGGGAATGTATATCCTGTAAGCCTTTGATGTGTCACTGTAACCAACAAATATTCCCTTATGTCCAGAAGGGTCCAACTTTGTCCTCTTTTCCTTGGGGAAGTGAACAAATACAGGGCATCCAAATATGTTGAAATGGCTGACTTCCAGCTTCTCTCATGAAAACATATCCTCAGGAGTCTTGTTTTCAAGCACCTTGTGGGGAATTTTATTATGTACATACATTTTTGTCTTCATTGCTTCTTCTCATAGATTCATAGGAAGATCTTGATCATGGATCATGGCCTTTACTGCTTCCATGATTGTGTGGTTCTTCCTTTCAACTATTCCATTCTGCTGATGGTTATAGGGACTAGAAAGCTCCCTCTTAATCCCAACTTCCTTGCAATAGTTCTTGAATTCTTCTGAGGTGAATTCACCTCCATTGTCTGATTGCAAGGTCTTTATCTTCCAGTATGTCAAGTTTTTTACCAGAGCCTTGAACTCTTTGAATTTTCCAAAAACTTCATTATTTTCTTTTAACAAATAAATCCAAGTTTTGTGTGAGTAATCATCAATGAAAGATACATAATATACATACCCACTTAATAAAGTTGTCGACATCAGTCCACACACATCTAAATGCATGATGTCCAAAACTCCTTTAACTCTATTATTGCTATTGGAAAAGGAGTGCTTCACATTCTTGCCTTGTGAACATCCTTTGCACACTCCATCTAGTTCTACTTGGATTTCTAGAAGACATGTCACCATTTTACTCAGAACCAAAAGAGCTTTGTATAGTAGGTGAGCAAATCTCCTATGCCGCAGCTCACTGGGATTCACAATATCATGAACCATTGTGGAGTCTAAATGTCCTTTTAATGTGTAGAGACCTCCTTCTTCAACTCCAATCACTACTACATCATCAAGGGTATTCCCTCTAGGCCACATAAAACCTTGACCATCAATAAATTCTACTCTAAATCATTTCTTGTCCAATGCTAAAATTGAGAGAAGATTCTTCTTTAAACCTAGAACATAGAGAACTTCCTTCATCTTCATTAGCTTGCCTGAGTTTAACTTGTAGGAAGCTTCTACAACACCTTTGATTGGACACTGATAGTCGTCACCCAATTTCACCTTGTGAGGTGAATCTTTATGAATAAGGTTAGATAAGGAGTCTTCATATCATGTCATGTGCTTGGAAGCACCATTGTCTATCAACCAAGTGTCACTTCCATGAGTAACAATACCTGTGAGGGTTGAGATAAGAACATAATCCTCATCACTTGATTCATTTTTCTTTTCAACCTTCATGGGAGGCTCATCACCTTCAATTATGTGAGCTTGATTCCTCTTACTTCCTTTCTTATTCTTAATTTCCATAACGAGGGGGCAATCCCTAACAAAGTGTTCCAATTACTGACAACAATAACATATGATCTTTGAGTTGTCTCTATGACCCATCTTAAACTTCTTAAGTAAAGAATGATCCTTCTTGTTGTTTCCTTTCCTCGTGTGGTTGGCTAGGGCTTGATCTTCATCTACCATATTTTATTCTCTTGCAGTTGTCCTAGCTTCTTCCTGGTTACAATCTTCCCAAAGCCTAATAAACTTGGGAAGCTTCTTCCTTGAACAAATTCCTTGGATGAATGCATCCCATGACCTTGGGAGGCCATTCAAGGTAGTCATCACCATCTCTTCTCCTTCTATTGTGTCACCAATGGCTTCTATCTTCTCCTTGATTTGATTCACTCGTGAGAAGTAGGAGTGAATGGTTTTTGAGTTTTGCATTTTCACATTCTTCAAATGAGATCTTAGAGTCATTCTTCAGTTTATGTTGCTTCCTTCAAACAGAAGAGTTAAGGTGTCCATCATTTTCTTTCGATAATATAATGATGATACATGATAGATAAGGTGGTCCTTAATGGAGTCTATGATAATTATTTTTCCTCTCACCATGTCCTTCTTACATTTGTCCTTAGCTTCATCTCCTTGAGGTTCTTGAACTTCGTCTATAATAAACTTATCTAGTTCATGTTCTTCAAGAAGGAGGGTTACTCTATACCTCTAGGCCCTGAAGTTATCAACTCCATCTAACTTCTCATCGATTTTTGTTATGGTAGTCATCTTGCCCGAGACCACACAAAAATATGACCAAAATTGAAAGACTAAACTTACCAGTAGGTGTTCTCTACTAAGGCGATTTGCTTGGTGGTATTACTTTGTAAAATTCCCCCATAAACTGGAAAAACGTCAACCTTAGGGTTTGGGTGAAACCCTAACTGCAACAGCTACAAACTGGAAGACTAGTCCACTAAAAAAGTGCTCTAGGCATGGAGAACCTCTTGATGGTCTTGGTTTGTTAGGAAATTGTCTCTAGACTGAAAACATATACCTTTTAGGCTTATAGATCTGCAACTAGCTTCTATTCAGGCCTGCTATGATACCATGTTGGAATTTTAAATTTTCTAGTTACACAATTACAATTACTTAATCCAATAAAAACTATAGTAGGATCACTGAAAGATAGACAATCACAGATACAATAGAACAAAAATATTATCTTCGGAAACCCTCATGGGGGAGGAAACCCAGTAACCAAAATCCTCAATATAGATTCCTTCGACCAGTACAATGATGCCCTATACCTCTCCAAGAAAGACCAAGACCAAAACACGAAAAGAACCAGTCTCCAAGACTTGTGCATTAGACCTTCTTATTCTATCCAAGATGCACAAGAGAAGTGTGTGAATGTCCCCCACCTCTTAGAGAGGTAATGAGGAGACTCAGTGGCCTGGGCACCCCCACTAGGTCATAGTCTCACATTGAAGGGGGGAAAAAGTCAAGAAGTTAAAAGTTATATTTTTAAGTTGACTTAAGAAAAGAAAAGGAAAGGAGTAAAAGATAACTCAACAAAACAATATAAGATTAACTCTGGGAGTTAACCTAACTCAACAGAGAATTAGAAGGAAAAGTATAAGTAAGAGGCTAGGGTGCACCTATTACTCATTATGGTTTTGGATTAGCATTTTCTATTGCTCTTGAGCATTCAGTTTGGGGGTTTTGCTGTACAAACCCTTGTGAGAAAATCTGTGGTGAAATATCCCCTCACCTTTTTCCACAGCTTGGTCTCATGGATGAAAGACTCATCCACACCATTCTAGTCTYAGGGCCAGTTTATCGAGGGAGGTTCGATCTAGCTCATCCTGAGGGCCTAGGGCCATTCCTATAGTTGGGTTTTGTTTGCAAGGTCAGGACCATCAGTTTGAGGGTTTTTATGGAGGGTTATCATCATTCTACATTTGTCTACAGATTGGGACGTCTTGGAGCCATAGGGGACGTCATGTAATTCAATAAAACTCAGATATAGGGAGATTTGCTTGAGATCTGAGTCTGAAACTTCTCCCACGGGATTCTCATAGCCCAATCTATATTCTTGGAGAGTTTCAGAGCATTTGGAGGCCTCCTTCATCGGGGCTGAACCAGCTAGGGTTTCAGTCATCCAGTGGGGCACCCCATTCAATGGGAAATTCAGATCTACGGTCATTGAGAGGGAGCTTGGAGATTCAGGCACCTGGGTTATTCTTACCATCACCCGATCTATATTCTTGGAGAGTTTCAGAGTATTTGGAGGCCACCTTCATCAGGGCCAAACCAGCTAGGGTTTCAGTCATCCAGTGGGGCACCCCATTCAGTGGGAAATTCAGATCTACGGAGATTGAGAAGGATCTTGGAGATTCAGGCACATGGGTTATTCTTACCATCACCCGATCTACCAATTGGCATATTTCTTAGGGTGATTGGACACTTTTGGTAGAAGGGCCGAGTTATTGAGGGTTTTAGCCTTCTATTGGAGCATGGCATTCTTCA
>ML785954.1:113309-125611 GCA_009831015.1 Picea engelmannii
GTTTCTTTGTTTATTTGTTTTCCGTTAGGTCAAAAGCTAGCAGGGAACCTGGTTATCAATACCAGTTTTTCCTTGACTGATGCTTGACATTTATTATTGGGACACACAGAGGTACACGTGGCCTGTAGAAGGCCTGCACGCGTGTAACCCACACCCTAACCTTCTACAGCCCGCGTTTGAACGCCTGTTGTAGTGGTTTCAGTAGCGTGTAGAGCCCAGGAAGCTTAAGAGGCGGTCTCCTCTTCCCTGCTAGAGGTTTACCTTCTCAGGGGGCTTTCTGGATCCTGTCTGGGTCTTGATTGGTTTACTGTCTTGCTTTCAGTTTGCCTTTTTGTGTTGGTTATTCTTTTCATTTGTTTTCTTTTCGCAAATTTTCCTTTTCTATTAAAGTAGAAGAATCCAAGCCTTTCAGAGACCCTGGTTGTCAATACCAGAGGCCTTTTCAGGTCTGGGCTGCCTGTGTGTTGATGTATCTTAGCTTTTATTCAGACCCGCGGCCTATTCAGGTTTAGCCCGCGGGTACCCGCGTGCTGTTATAGATCAGCACGCGTTCACATGCGTGTTGTTTTGGTGATAGTCGCAGGCTTGATTGGTATCTTTTCAGCTTGGGTGGGACAGTCATTCCCTCCTATAGTGAGAAGAGCTCCTCTCAGGGGTTTAGAGTCTGAGGCTGCACAGTCAGTAAGTTAGGGCCTCTTATCCTTAGCTTTTGTTTTTATTAGTTGATGTTTTGATAGAAAAGACAAAAGAAAAATTTGTTTTATGGTTTTTAGACAAGTGTTAGAATCAGTGCTTTCCTGATTTCTTTTGTGAGTCTTTGCTCTGGTTCTTTGCGATCTGCGCCTTAAGACATAATTTTATTTTTGTTTTCTTGGTTTTGTGCTTGTCGACATTTTCCCTTTGTTGCTTCATTTTGCAACTAAATAAAAAAAAAAATATCTCTTGTTTCATTTTCTTCTTGGTTTGAAGATTGTGTTGTTGCATCAGTATCTAGGAAGAAGTCTGTTTTCATAAGTTTGTTGCAGTACATTTAGCGCACAAGTAGCTCACAGATTGAGCGAAACTCCTTTATGTTTTTTCTGCATGAAATCTTAGTAAATTTGCAAAGAAAAGAAGTCTTTCTTGTTGAAAAGTTGTTGGTTTTGCATTTTTTGTAAAAGTTTTTGGTTACCAAGAATTTCTTGTTCTTTTTTATTTAAGTCTTTTACACACCATCAGTTTCATTCTCATACCTTGTGACTTAAAAATCCCATTAAAAGCAACGCTAATTAAAATCAAGTAGACTTTTTGTTTGCAGGGTGCATACACTAGCTCAGGACTAGGGCCTTGGAATAGGTTGGAGAGTAAATTCTCTAAGGCCACTCAAACCAAACATTGGAGTCTGTCAATAGGGAGTGAAGAAGTCCAATTACAAAAAGTTATCTGGGACCCCCCTCTAACACAGGGGCTAAACATGAGGTCGCGTGAGGAAAGGTAGCGGAGATAACCCCTCCAAAGCTGGACTAAGCATTGTGGAGAACACATATCAAGGATTTGTTAGGGGATTCTGTCGTTTGCATTTTCCATGGAGCTTCGTGGGTCTCGAATCCGTTCAAGGTCCTCAGTCGTCTTCTGGACCATTTTCTCTCAATACCCTTGACAAGTTTCGGGCTTGATACCCTGCTCATTGTGGTCTACCCGACTATCGACTGTACCCGCCTGGTGACTGTTCACGTGCTGGCAAACTAATTGCCAATCTTTTCTAGGGACATACACAGGTGACTACGGGGGTATACCATGGTACCTAGAACAGACATCGGGCCACGCTTTGCAAAGTATACCTGGAGGGTGCTTCCGTATTCGAGTTGCACTTACACCGGTAAGTTTCTCTAGTGTCGGTTGTTGTAACTGTTCTTCCAAATAGTTTAGTGCTTGCTTGATTTATCTTCTAGGGGATTTATTTTAGCGAGTGTTACTATTTGTTTGTGTAGAATACCTTAGCATGTCGTGAATCTTCTCACACAGTGGAGGATTCAGAGCTCCATCGGTCATGAAGGCTTCTGGGCCTGCCACCGGTTATACTGGAGCCACCCCCGCCACCATTGAGGCGGAAGCTAGACCAAAGAGGGTCTTTCGAAGCAACCGAGGCTTTTGAGCCCAAACAACTCCCAGAGGAATCAACCACCAATATTGGCGTAGTTGAGACCCCAGCCACTGATACTTGGCTGGATATTATTGTGCCAATTCAATTTTACAAATGCCTGTCAGTGCCTAACCCAGTTATGGAATCAAACTTTGTTACTTCCTCTGGGAATTCTTCCATTCCTGTCACCGTTGTTACCACAGGAAAAAGTTCTCCTAACTTGCCTTTGTCGACTGTCCGGGCCACCATGGTCTCGGCCGCAACTACGTTACACAGTGGACTGACCCCATCTATTGCAGCGACCACACCTCTGTTCATACCTAGTGCAACAGGCCCTCCGTTTTCATACGGTATGCCTAGTTCAGGTACAAGTCCTGTACTCACTTCTGCCACTTTGTAGACTTTAGGTCTGGGGGAAGGGAGCTCTAACGCTCCTCTGTAAGGTCAACTTGGGGGCATTCATGTCCCTTGACAACACGTCGGAGGTCATATCCCTCGTTCGTCCCCTTCGCTTGGTGGTCTGCATCAGCAGTTCGCCGAGCAGCCTGCACACACAAGTTCATTTGGAGCCAGGAGTCAAGGAACACCTGCGCAAACTCAGTCGGTAGGTTTGTCACCATTTGTTTGGAACAGGACGTTTGGTAATAACACTTTCGTATCCGTTGCTTTCCCATCTTGGGGCACACCCATTTTTGGAAAGTCTACGCCAGCACAGGGTACTATTCCTGTGCTGGGGGCACATATACAAGGACCTTGGAACTCAGGACAAGGATCCATTCCTTCCTCTGGAATGTCGATCTTGGGTAATTCTTTCCACCGTCAATGGAACCCCGGACATACTTCCATGCCTCTCCCGTCGGGACCGGCATGGGGTAATCCTTCCCAAAGTCCATCGAGCACGATGAACGCCCAACATCCTATGTCCTTCATGGGGAATCAGGCAATGATGTCTCCTCATATGCAAAACCCTTACGCTGGTCAGGGCCATGGTTTCTACCAGAACCCGGGCTAGCAACCAAACTTTTCCTGGCAACCTGGTGCCAGTCAAACACCAGGACCTCTTTATCCAAGCTATCGGTAGCAACCAAAACTACCATTCTTGGAAACGTTACACTTGCCAGATTTGACACGGTTGTTAAATGATCCTATCTGTCACGATCCACATTGGCCTCCTATGCCAACGAAGTTTCCTTCGGACATTCCAAAGTTCGAGGCCAAGCCTAACGAATATCCAGGTGATCACATGACTACTTTCCACCTTTGGTGTTCATCGAACTCACTGAAAGATGACTCCATCCAGTTGTGATTGTTTCAATGCACTCATATTGTAAGTGCCACAAAATGGTACATAGAGCTTGACCGTTCCCGATACTCTTCTTTTGGCGAACTGGCGATGGTCTTCCTTAACCATTTCCAGTTACCTGTGAGATACGACGCTGGCACAGAGTTGCTAGCCAATTTCTAACAGATGACAAAGGACCATATCTCAGATCACATTCGAGAGTGGCGATGCCAAAAGAGTCTTATCAAAGTACCTGTCCCACCAGCATTCCTGCTGGAGTGGTTCATTAAGTCCTTAGTCCCACAGTTGTCCAAAGACGTCGCAACGTCCGGAGTTTTCTCTGAAGAAGACACCATTATGTGGGCTCAACAGTTTGAGCTCATCTATTCTCAGTCCAGTTTGTTATACAACATCTTACCAGATGCACCACATTCGATACTAGAGAAAACAAGACAGAGAGTCGGACCACATGCCGATGGTATCGTTGGTTCGACAGAAACCAAGCCCGCTAAGCAATTGACAAAACAATTGCAACAGTTATCTATACAACACTCAGCGGCCAGCCAAACTACTGCTTTGGCTGCTCCTCCTACCCAAACGTCGAAAGTACACTCCATGCAGATGACTAACCCAAAGGCCAACCAGCAGCCTGAAGGGAAGAAAAAATAATGCAAGAAGGGTAAGGGGGATAAAAAACCAACCGGTAATGCTTGCGAGGGCACCACAGAAAAGAGGAAGGTGAGGTATCCATGCAAATTGTGTGTGGAAGACCACCCGACCCATCTATACCCTCGACTTGCGAAGGCCCAGAAGTTTTTCACACAACAACAACAAGCCGTGTTGACTAATCCCTTTCAGCATGGGAAAAATTTAACTCAAGCCTCTGCAAGTGGCGAAGCAGGCAGCCAGGAAAAATTCCCTCCTCCAAATAATCCCTCTTCCACGAACGTATACATGGTTAGAAGTGATGCTTTAATAACGACTAGAGCGCACGATTATAGCAAACCAAGTGACTCTGAGAAGTGCAAAGAAGCCGAGATCCCCTCTCTTCCGCTACAGATCGGGAATATGTTGGGAGAAACTATGACATGCATTCCAAAGGGTGCATTTAAGAGGGCTTCTCATAATCCAAATGCAAGGGCCGCCTAGAACTACTCTGTGCTGGAAGATTTATCGCAAACCCCTTGTGCTATGTCTTCTTTGGAGGTCCTCCAAAGTTTCCCTGCTCAGAGGAAAGCGTTGTTGACTGCTTTAGGCTCTACTGAGACTTGTAACCCGGGTACCATCAAGTTAGATATGACTGACTTGAAACCTCATTTTCCTTACCACGTCGCATTTCAGATAGTAGTGGCTCACCCCACGAAAACTTTTACATGAAACATCTATCGCACGGTGGTTGACGAGGGTTCTTCAACTTGCGTTATGTCGTTAGCAGTCTAGAAAGCCATTGGCCAGCCTGAGTTGTCTCCATCACCTACTCTCCTCACTGCGTTCGACGGTCGTTCTTTCCGACCACATGGCATCATTCCTTCTTTCCCTGTGTAGTTAGGGGGAAAGACCGTGTGCGTCGAAGTAGAGGTAGTCGAGGCCGCCTTCGACTACAATCTCTTGTTAGGTCATAGTTGGACTTATTCCATGCAAGTGGTGTTCGCTACAATTTTTCGAGTCCCATTGTTTCCACATGAAGGCCGAATAGTGACCATTGATCAATTGTCTTTCTCTCGGCCTGACCCAGCCTTGGGGGCATCCACGGTTCCCATGGTAGATAATACTCAAGCCGGTGTCGTTAACATAGGAGTTGGTTTGTGCCCATCTTTGATGGGTACTTTCGATTACTCACCTCCTCAAGGAGATGTCAAGTTTATATCGACTCACCACAAGGCTGAGATTTTCCACGTTTCGTCATTTCGCACGACTTACTTTGAGGATTCGTGGATTCTTCCTTCCCCATCATCCATGATGGATGCGACAGGGCACACGGGCATGTCCACGCTCTTGTTGGCCGCTGAAGTAGAATACTCTTTGGTCCAACAAGCTTTAGTTACTCCTGATTTGACTCCCTCACAAGAGTTGGATCCACCTTTTGAGCCTATCTGGGCTCATGATTCTCTTGCCAACACCGATTCATTAGATTTGGTCTTGCCTTCAGATGAAGCTATAATCGAAGCAATGACTGGTCTGGACAAACCCTGGGAATATCTTCATCACAGATTATATTTCCTCCCAGAGTTACACCAAATCGAGGCAGGAGAATTCACTGTCACCATGACGGGAGATCAGCCATGTCCCATTAACCTCTTAGCTACTCAGGAAATTTATGCTGAAGGAAATATGGCGACTATCGCTGCAACCATACCTATCAACATCTCTCAGACCCCTGGCATCATGGAGAATGTCTTCGTCGGAGCGGATTGCTCCCTCGAAGAGATTCATATTTACACAGATCTTTTCAAGGAATTCCGCAATGTTTTTGCTTGGTCTTATGAGGAAATGCCAGGCATCGATCCGAAAATAGTTGAACATGAGATCACTACATATCCTGATGGTAAGCTTGTTCGACAGAAACTTCATCCAATTAATCCTAGGAAAGCAGCAACTATCAAAGCCGAGGTTGAGAAATTGGTTAAGGCAGGGTTCATATACCCTATTCACTTAACTCAATGGGTGTCAAATCCCGTGCAGGTCAATAAAAAATGAGGCATGATTCGTGTTTGTACCGATTTCTGTGATTTGAAGAAGGCATGTCCAAAAGATAATTATCCAACCATGTTCATCGATCAGATCATTGATGAGTGCACTGGTTGTGAAGCGTTTTCATTCATGGATGATTTTTTGGGCTATAACCAAATTCAAATCAAACCCGAAGACCAACACAAAATGGCATTCATTTGTCCGTGGGGTACATTCACTTATCGTAAGATGCCTTTTGGCTTCAAAAATGCTGGAGCCACTTTCCAGCGGGCCGTGTATTTTGCATTTCATGACCTCAAAAATATAGTCGAGGCCTATCTAGATGATTTAGCATCACGCTCTCGTAAGCGAAAGGATCATCCTATGCACCTCCGGCTAATCTTCGAACGCTGTCGCTACTTCAGGATTCGCTTGAATCCCAAGAAGTGTCGCTTTTGCATCACGTCAGGACATTTGTTAGGTTTCATTGTTTCAACAACAGGGATCATGGTGGATCCTCTTAAGGTGGAGGCAATAGTCCAGTTGCTCCCCCCACACACAATCTTACAACTTCAGAGTCTTCAAGACAAGGCGAATTTCTTACGACGCTTCATCGCCAACTATGCTGAAATCACCAAGGGTTTCATGCGTTTACTGAAGAAAGACATTCCTTTTCTCTGAGACGAAGCAGTACAATGCTCTTTCGATGCATTGAAACACGCCCTTACAACCGCACCTCTGCTACGACCACCGAATTATAACAAGGATTTCCTATTATATCTGGCTGCCGAAGAGTCAACCATAGGCATGGTGTTATTTCAGGAAGATGATTCATTTTTGGAATACGTGATCTATTACCTGAGCCGAGGCCTCATGGGACCGAAACTTAATTATACCCATCTCAAAAAACTTGTGTTGGAAGTAGTTCATGCTGTTCAACGGTTCCGTCACTATGTTCTATTCCGCAAGACCACCTTCATAGCTGTCGTGAATGCATTCAAGTACATGTTGACACGACATGTTATCGGTGGAAAAATCAATAGATGTATGGTCATCCTCCAAGAATTTGACTTAGAATTCGTTTCATCCAAGTCCAAAAAGTCATTGGTCTTCGCAGAACTTATTTCGAAACTTCCGGTTGAGTCAGGTGACGTTGTGCCTGAGGAATCGTCTATCCGGGGGGATATGTTTTTGATTAAATCATCAGACCCCTGGTACGGAGATATACTGATCTATCTCCAAACTTTGAAGTGCCCCACCTCTGCTTCTCGTGATGAGCGTCGGCGGATACGCCATCAGGCCAAGAACTACCTCATACTCAATGATACGTTATATCGGAGAGGTGTAGACTGTATCTTGCATCGATGTCTCAGTGATGAGGAGGCCATCATAGTGCTCAACGATTGTCATACAGGAGCTTGTGGTAGTCATTTATCTGGGTTGGCAACAACCCAAAATATTTTACGATAAGGTTACTTCTGGCCCACACTTATTAAATATTGTATCGAGTCGGTCAAGAAGTGTCATCCATGCCAAATCTTCTCATGGAAGATGAGGTCACATCCAGCTCCCATGTTTCCTGTTATCACCGTCAGTCCCTTCACTAAGTGGGGGATTGATTACACTACTTGCAACCCCCCATCAGCCAGGGGGCACCGTTATATCATTGTGGCTATCGACTACTTCACTAAGTGGGTCGAAGCCATGCCGACGTTCAAAGATGATGGAGAGACTGCAACTCTCTTCTTATTTAACCAAATTATAGCACGATTCGGCATCCCGAGAGAGATTGTCACTGACCATGGAAGTCACTTTCAGAACCAAATCATGTCTGAGTTAATGTCAAATCTTGGGTTACGGCAAGAACATTCCTCACCTTACTATTCCCAAGCCAATGGACAGGTGGAAGTTGTTAACAAAATGCTTAAGACAATGCTACAGCGAACCATCAACTCAGCCAAGTCAAAATGGCATTTGATGTTATAATCAACATTATGGGCTTACCGAACATCAGTTAATACTGCAACTGGTTTCTCCACTTTCCAACTCGTTTACGGGCTGGAGGTAGTCTTTCCCATTGAATGTCAAATTCCCTCTCTGAAATTGGTGGTACAGTTATTGCCAGACACTTCTCCACTTGAAGAACGGTTAGTACACCTTGAGCATCTTGATGAACAGCGTCGTGATGTGGCCTTGGCCAATGAGGCTCATAAGCATAAGGTCAAGTGTCAATATGATAGGTTCGTGCGTCCTTGGGTTTTCTCTGAGGGCGACCTTGTCCTGGTTTACGACCAAGATAAGGACCCACTGGGGGCAGGAAAGTTTAAACCCATGTGGTTCAGACCCTTCATTGTTAAGGAGGTTTTAAAGAAGGGCGCTTATCGTTTGGTCAATTTTGAAGGGAATGCTTTGGAGGAGCCTAGGAATGGGCTCTACCTCAAGAAGTATTACTCATAGAACGATCACTATGGGTAACTTTTTGTAACATATGTATAGTCTGTGTGCTATTACTTTTTTACATTTCTTTTGAAAAATGTGTCATGGACGAGTCATTGATGTTATCTTTCGTCACTTTGGCAGATGTCAAGTGAGTCCGAGGTGTTCATTGGGTATGCAGACGGTGCTAGTCGACACACGCAGAGGATTGCCTTCGCAACTTGGGTAATATTTACGCCACAAGATTAGTTGTTATCTTTCGGGGGGATATGCTTAGGTGACACCACAAACAATGTTGCTGAGTATAGCATGGTTATTGAGTTGCTTCGTGATGCTTTGTCATGGGGTATCTCTCATCTTCGGGTCTATCTAGATGATCAACTGGTTGTGTCGTAGCTAAACAGAATATACCGGGTACATGACCCAACTTTACACTGACGATTCCTTAGGGTACGTCTCTTGGAACGCAACTTTGATTATATTACATATTTTCATGTTCCTAGGAGTCTAAATCAAATCACAGATACTCTAGCTAATCACATTTTAGATCGGCATCTTGCTCACACATAAAAAGATCATGATCATACACATGTAAATACATTTCTGCACACATAATCCATAAAGACACAGAAAATAAATAAAAAACCATATATAAACATCCGAAAATCCTCAGAGTACATAGATGGGCGCAAACGCCTCAAAAAGTAGGAACCATAACGAGTCACTAGGGCTTATGCCCTCAAAAAAGATATATACATGTTAGTGCTCGTGGCACATAAAAGTATACAAATCTGTTCAGGGCATGTGGGCCCTGTTATAATCATACACAGCTTGACCCAAACACCTAAACAATCAAACCCATGTCTGAGGTACCCCCACAATATGAGTCTGCATGGAGGGCGACAAGTCCTATATCTCTACTATGGGAACTGTGTGAGTGAGGTCAGTGAAGTTCCGCTCAATCCGCCTAAGAGCCCTCTCGGCCTCTCCTGCTGGGGGGTTCCCTGCTACTGCTGCCCCTCTGGCGGTGGCAACTGTAGCCTCTGGCCGTGGGCGATGCCTGTTCCGTGCAAAATCGGCAGGTCGCACCAGTCCCACATCTGCACGCAATACAATGTTCACCCATCAAACAATATGTTATACAAAAACATGATATATATGAAAACAAAAAACTATATAGGTGGAGACTTACCCATCTCCCCTCGCTCCTCACCAAGAGGCACTGGTATCCCTGGATCTCTGGAAAAATCAATCCCCGCATATGGGTAATCCTCAATCGCTGGGATCTGTCGTGACGGTCAGGAAAAAAAGTCGTCATTGAAGGCCTCTATGGTCCTTCCACCACCCTGTCGCGGCAGCAACGCTGCCCATATGTACACTGCCGAGAAAGTATCCAGATGTCCACGAACTGTCATCTGAGGACTAAAACACGGAACTCTCTCAAAGAAAAATGAACACAGGATAGTCCCAAACCTGAAGTTCCTGTGCGTCTGTTGTCTACAAGATGTCAGCTGGCCTGTCATGCTGGCCAGTAATTTGGTACTCCAGTCAAAAATTTGTGCATTCATGCACTGAATGGCACAGTTCATCTGTGCGCGCGAAGCCTGATGCACGGCTGCAGAGCCGGTAATTCGCCCAATGAGCGATAGAATAGTCTGAAGGGTGAGGCTAGTGATCCTACTGATGGGCACCAAGGAAGGTCTCAGATCGGTCCCAACCTCGCAATACTCTTCTATCAACTCCGAGACTTTGCTCGGCCCCGCAAGAAAAGTCTGAAAGTTGACTAGTTCCCCTCTCCTCGAGAGGCTAGTCAAAAAGTAAATATCCTCGGTGGTGGGCACCAAGGATTGCCCCTCTATCATGAAGGCCTCTGCATCAGGGTGCCAATAGTCAACCATGGCGTTCAACAGCCTTGGTTGAGCGCGCATATATGGACACAGAAATAATTTCACTAACCCACACTGCATCAGTATGGCCATAACATTCGGATCTGTGGCCACTGCCTCATTGGCAACCTCATGCTCTCTCTGCCTCCACTGCACATACATCCTGCCACCATCACAAAGCAAGAAGGGGGAGTTTAGATCTTACACAAGTCAATTTTCCATTGCGCGGGGTAACCCACGGGCTGTCGAGGCGACAGTCACGGGTACCCGCGCACAGTTTTGACTCTGCACACGGGTACCCACGGGCTGTCTCTGGACAACCCGCATTTTACTAGGGCCGACCTCTTTGAGGCCGACACCCACCCCCAAACTCAAAAACAAACATCAAATGAAGTATTTAAATGCAATATGAGGGAGTTTGTACTTACTTGGTCCAAGGAGAAGTTCGTTTCGTCCACCGTAGCTCTCAGAATCACGATCTTTGGCAAAGGGGTTCTTTTGGCTCCAAAGTCAATTTCCAAATCAACAATGGTGATAATGAGCTGCCAGCTTCTATTTATAGACTTTTTGGCCTCTTTTTGTCACTTTTTTGGGCCCCTTTATCAATTTCTTTATACCAAAAACCATTTTGACTGGTTCAGGAGTGATGTGGGAGGGATTTAATCAGGTATTGGGACAATTTTCATTGAGTTTCAAAAAATAAAAAATATATATACAAGGACGGTCCATAATTTTTTTTTCAAAAATCAACTTGAGCATATAGGGTAGGATTTCATCCCCACTGTTGCATCTCGTGGCCTTTTGTTCTTACGATATAGGATCAATCCCACCCAGTTGTGACACAGAACCGTCACATCTACTCTAGAAGTGTTGCAACTTGGTGGTAGAGCTTGCCAAAACATGGATGCCCTAGGTAGTTCCTGGTTGCATTATGGTGTCCATGCCGTTTCTGACAACATAGTAGGCTCAGGAGTCCGTATAGTCTTTCCTGAATACGAGGTCGAGCCTCATTTGCATGGGTCTTTTTCACTCTTTGACTTACCCTCCGGACTCCCAAAACATAACGGGTCTCCTTTTAAGCCCTTTTCAGACCCTTTAAACATGAAAAGATTGCCGAGCGATCTTGTGCCACTTCATGCTCGTTAAACTGAAATTTGAAGTCACGTCTGTCCGATGGTAGTTTACCCCTTTTTCGTTCTGGACGGTCAACTATACGAACAAAGTAATACTCTATTGAAGGTCCCTTCTTTAGAATACTATCCTCAGGTATAATTTTATTCCTTTTTCGGGCCTGAGGGACTAAAATTATGAAAAAGAAACCCCCCTGGAGTCCATAGTTAAGCTCTTTTCAGACTCTCTAAAATTGAAAAGATTGTCGAGTGACCTTATTCCTTCACACTCGTTAAAATGGTCCAAAAGAATATTCCTGACGGAGTCCATAGTTAATCTTTTTTCAGACTCCTTAAAATTGAAAAAATAGTCGAGTGATCTTGTCCTTGTCACACTCGTTAAAATGGTTTTGAATTGACATCTAGTCGGTGCTAGTTTACCCCTTTTTCGAATCGACTAGACTATTGTCGAAAAAGGTACCCCAATGGAGTTTCCTTTTATTCTTTTTCAGACTCTCTAAACATGAAAAATCACCGAGCTTCCCTTCTTTGGGCTCGTTAAACTTACATCGAAGGACATTACCATTGTGTGTTCTATCAACCACATCTGCATCCTTTATCGCTCAGCCTAGTAACATTTTGCTTTTGCGTCTTAACACCTTTGGCCACTGGAGGATTTTTCCCGAGTATCATTTCCTAGAACATCAGTCTTATCCTTGTGCCTTGAGCTTGTATGTTTGTTGTGCTCATTCCTCCATTGTAACGTAATATTCCTTTATTCTTTCAAAATCATCAAA
>ML785954.1:188674-198901 GCA_009831015.1 Picea engelmannii
AATAATAATAGGTGCAAGTCGAGCCTCTCTACCATCAACCCATGGTATCTAGACGCATCCTCACAACAACCACCAAATAAAAATAACAAATTATCCTTAAACTCTAGATGACACCAAATTGAAACTAGGAAAAAACATGAATCGACACAATAGAAATTGACAAAAAATCATGAATTGAAATGGATGACAAAGGAATCAATCAAAACTAAAAAAATCTCAAAGAGTTAGTTGAAGAGAGAGAGGGAATTTGTCTCTATCTATAACGAATGGAAGGTTCGAGTCGATGGCATAGAAATTTACAAAAAAATATGAATTTAAATGGATGAGAAAGGCATAATCAAAACTAAAAAAAGCTCGAAGAGTTAAAGAGGGAATTTGTCTCTATCTGTAACGAATGGAAGATAACGAATTTGTCTCTATATATGTAATCTTAACTAGTTTCAACATTTTCCTCCTCCTTCCTCCTCTATAAATGGTTGGTATGTTTGTGTGCTTGGGTGTCTGAGGTCTGTGTGTAGTATGAGTCTGGGTTGAGTCTGGGTCAGTCATGTATGTGTGTGATAGACTAGAGGAGACTGGATTGGATTGTAGGAAAAAATATCATACATTGGAGAAAACGTCTTCAAGGGAAGGGTGGTTGAGGTGCTCAACAATTTTTGTCTCATGGAGATCAATGATCTTTCTTGGTAATTGTATGAATCATAAGGTTTATTTTAAATCCATTATTTCCTCTTATCTTTGTTATGTTGTGAGAAGAAATCTCATTCATACCTTCTTTTCTTTCTACATTGAAACTTCTTCAGCCATACACCACACCAAAAATGCATGAAGTAAGGAAAGAAGTTGTTGATGTTGTTGTGGTGCAAGCCCCGTTTCATTGAAAAAATAAAGAAGTTGTTGTTGTTGTTGTTCAAACCCTAATTTGCTAAAGAAATGAAATTGCTACTCCAAACTCCCACTCCAGGTATGTATGGATGACTCTAGCTCCCTCTTTTCCAATAGTTTAGCCATGATTAACCTGTAGCTTCTTTATCTTTAAGTAGTTTTAACTGGATTATTTATTTAACTCGTGTGTTTATTGGATTAACCCATATGTGTATTCGTTCAACCCAACTATATTATCTCTTCTTCTTTAGTTTAACACCCTGTTCATTGTTTGTTTATTAACCCACCTATTTAATAAACAAGTTCTAGCTAAATTCTAGCTCTCACTATGGCTTTGATTTATTTCTTGATTTTTTATTAACCCACTTTAACCCACCTTTGCCTTGCTCATTACTTGTTTATTAACCCACATGTTTAATAAACAATTTCTAGCTCTGCTCTAGCTTATATTGATTCTTTTCTTATTAACTCATCGATTGCTTGTTTATTATTTATCCAATTAACCCAGCAGTGTTTACTTGATTAACCTTCTTATTGTAGCTTTAAAACCCTCTTCATTGCATGTGTATCATTAAACGTAGGTTTTTAACCTTGATGTTTATTGGTTTAACCTATCATCGATTTATGCCTCTACCATTAACTCAGTTTTCATTACTTTAACTCACCCCTCAATGCTTAACCTAATTTCTTATTGATCTAACCCACCTGTAATATATCTCTTCAATTAATTTTAACAGTGGTTTCTAGTTATATTTTTTTCATTAGTTTATCCTGGCAATTTATCATTTATTAAAACATCACAATGGTTGCAGTTATCAATCTTTGTCTATTAGCTTAACCATGTGCAATTGCTCGGCCATGATAACACATTCCACAAAAAATAAACATGAATTAACGAGAGACCTAATGTACGCCTGTACAGAGAAACATGGTGAGTTGGATAGTGATATATAATGTATATATAATTACATATATGCACAAATAAATGTGTGGAATCATGTATGGTCTTCTAAATTGAATCCCATCTCTACCCAACATCAATGTGCTTTGAGGAGATGATACATTTTTTTCTCCAAATACACATGGCCTCCAAGGCTATTTGGGATGGACCATGGAGCAAGCTTTAGATATTTGGCTAGGCAAGAAAAAAGGTGATGATAGAGCCCAGAGAATCCCCCTTAATGTCTTATGGTTGATTAAAGGATCAAAATAAAACCTTTCAGACCTAGATTATGTAATTTTTTGATTAGGTACGGATTTCTCTCTCTCAATTTCAATTGATGCACAAACAACATAATCCAAATATGCCCATAATTTGTACATATATTGTATGGTAAAACATATTGTTGCTTCTAGTTTTTGATCATGCATCACTTCTTCACCCGCTCCAACAAGAAAAACATCTCCACTTGATATTGGTTTTCTTAGCTTGCAACTATTCTCATATTTATTTGTCTACTTTATTTTAATCTTGAAAACCTTTGCAATAACCCACAATGTATCTATGTTCTCATCTTGGATTGTGTGGCTCTTATAGCCAGTTTGTTTATCAAGCAGATTCCTTGTTTATTTGGTTGAGTAAATTGTTGTTTCTACTATCTTTAAGCATGATCCTTCTGCATCTACTCCAAACGAGAGAACTTCTCTAGCTACTTTAGATTTTGATTATTGATTGGTACTCCAATAATTTCTTACCTGTTATCATATATCTTTTGTTTCACATTGATAAAATTATCTTATGCTATCTTATATACATCTGTGTGCTTTCTTTTTTCTCCCAAAAACCTTTGTTGCATTCTTTAACAAATCTAGAGCATTTTCTTTTATCTAAGGACTCTTCAATCTCTTTGTTCTTGAAGTTCTCGCCTCTCCATTTTATTTTGATATATTTGTCTAGTTGAATGTATTGTCAATGTCCCAGTGTTTTATTGTGTCCATTCCTAAGCTTCTTGGAATTATTGCCTTTCCCTAGTAGGTTAAGTGATCAGTTGCCAATCTTCTTTTTAACTTGAAAGAATTTATAAAACCCTTTTGTATATCACCCTATTTATCATTTTTTACTTCATAACTCATGAAACCAAAGGTTCCTTATTATATTAATGTACCTTTCATGTCACATTAAATAACCCCATTACAAGCTAGCAGTGTGAGAGTTGAGCAAGCCTGATGTAGGAGCATCTCTCCGCGCAGCCAGCCAGCCAGCCACGTCAGCACACACGCATTCAGAGCTGAAAGAGAGGTGCAGCCTCATTTAAATTTGTAATGAATGTAATTTAAATACTTAGGCTAGTGAGCCAAAAAAGTCGTGCCTTGGAGCAGGCGTTAGATAGGATCAGCTTTAATGCTAGATCAGCTGAGATCTAGTTCTGGATGGCACACTAGACAACCACTGATTGTAATTTATTAGGGTAGGTGAACCTGGAGGAATGAGCCCTCAGGTAAAAAGAGATTTTCATATCTCATTTAGAGGGGGTGATAGTAGAGTAGAGAAGAGCCAAGGAGAGCTCAAGAACACCTTGTACAAACAGGCATTTGCCATTTTTAATATATACAGAAGTAGTTTTTCCTGCATAGGTTCTGTCTTGTATGCATGTATGTGTGTGTTCATTATATGTTGTATTTGTGTGTTGTTATCATGCAACTGCAGGGAGTTTTTTTGAATTCAGGTTGAGGATTTGTGAGGTTTCATGACAGGAGGGCGTGACAGAGCATTGCGTCCTCTGAACACCGGTGCATATAGGATGCACTTCTGAACTCTGAGGAGTCGGACAAAGATGTGCTGAGGCACAAGACTAAATTGAACAACTTAGGAGGAAGACCTCAAGGTTGTTGAATACCTTGGAGGTAAGGCTGTGTGAGGAAATCACAATTGCAGACAGAATTCTGTTGTGAATTATGTGAGAGCTCTGCCAAGTGGGCATTGAGCATACGCACGGTTGCATTGGAGAAGAACTCTACTGAGAGTTTGAAGTAAAGACCAGAATCACTGAGGATTCTGTGAGAGCTCTGCCAAGTGGGCATCGAGCGAAGTGCACGGGTGTACTTAAGGAGACAGAACCATTTGAGTGTTCTGTGGAAGAGAAGATACTCCGCGAGGAGGGCGTTGAGGAAGTGCGCAGGCAAGCACGGAAGGAGAGAAGAACTCTTTGAGTTCAGGAATTTGAGGAAAGTTCCACTGAGGGAGCTTTCACGGGTTGTTGAATACCCAGAAAGACTCATTGATTTATTTGTTGAGCAGCAGGATAGCGAGGAGGCGTCAATTTCTCCATCTGTGGGAGAAGGAAGAACGAAATCCCTTAGGAGTCTAAGTGTTAGTGAAAGATCGGAAGAGATAGCACTTTGGTACATAAAGATTCTACAGAGGCACACGAGTCAAAAGGAATCCTTCGAGAAGTCGAAGGAAGAGAAGCTAAGGAGGGGAAGCATTATCATATGCACGACGGAACTCAAGGTTCGGGAGTTCGCAGAGAAGAAGGCAGACGAAGGCTAAGACCTTTGAGATAACTTGAGGATTCTTCCAAGTGCAGGAAGAAAGTGCATGCATGCTCAGGTGGAGCAGCACCAGTCGTTAGATCGGTAGATAAAGATATCTAAACCATTGAGGAGTTATGTCCAGGAAGAGCTCGGGAGGAGCCTACAGGAGAAGGAGGCCGACAGCCATCGAACCTCGTATAGGAATCCCGTCAGCCATTAGATCTGCGGGAGCTGCGGGGAAGTTAACTCTGTGAACAGGAAGGGAGAAGTCCCAACATGAGAACTATTGGTTCCATTCATGGATCGGTCCAACGAGACTTCATGAATGAAACGTTGAAGGATTGTCGACGAAAATCGCGAGATCGCTAGATGCGAAGTTCTGAGGGATTTTGTAAATAGTGGGGACCACAGGAGTTAGTGACGTGGCAGATGACATCGGTTATCGGGAGCTCGTGAGTCGAGACTCCGAAATATTTCTATAGGAGCAACAAGGTCACGAGAGGCGATATCCCGGCGACTACGTCAGCAGGGTGGGCCCTAGCGAAGGCGGCAAAGTGACCGTCGCATATCGGAACCTCGTAGGAGGAAGAGTTGAGAATTGGGTGTTAGAATTCACGAGGTCGCGAGGGAGCGACATCGACGATTCGGCGTCTCAGGCCTCGGAAGCTGACATTGGAGTCATTCGACCTCGCGAGTGGAGAAGTCGTGAGTGAGCGAGATTGCGAGTCTCAGTGACTCAGCGCATTGGGACTCGGAAGTCGAAGGAATCAGTGTTTGAGGTCACAAGCAGCGTGAGCGCGAGGTGACGAGTCGCGGAAGCGCGAGGATAGTATCGACGCTCGGCACATCAACTATCGGGAATTGGAAGCCCGAAGACCTGGTATGGCAAGTTGAGAAGTTGCGATAGGAGAAGTCGCGATAGGAGGAAAGACCATGATCGCGGGAATCTGAACATATGGTGGAAGCTTAGTAGAAGGCTAGCGCATAGGAGCCGAAGAGCTCATCGATGATTGGGGAAATCGAGAGGACTGCAACTCCTGATAGCAATAACCCTGAAGCCTCGATAGAGAGTCGGGCATAACCTCGGTAAAGTGTAGAAGGCCAAGGGGTGGAAATAAGGACCTGTGGAATGGGTATTGCACCGTGATTCCAATCAGGAATCTAAAGAGCCGCTTCGGCTCAACAGAAGGGGAATTTTAATCGATCCTGTGAGCAGGAGCTCAGGAAGAGACCCTGCGGGGTGATAGGTTGGATCTCTCTACGTCAAGTGGTATCAGAGTGGGATTTCATCTGTGTATTGCAGGTGAAAGGAGACAAAGTTGTTGAGGACTCTGTGAGGACTTGTTTGGAGGTAGGCAGTTGATGAGAGGATCAAATTTTGCTCAATTTTCAAAGTGTTTGGAATGCGATGAAAATAGTTCCATTGCGTATGTCTCGTCTTCCTGATTCTGGAGGTATATTTACTTTCGCAAACAGAGTCTGTATGGAGGAGATATCACGATCTGTCCGCCAAGCCAAACAGGCAAAATTTTGGGATGCTGATTGTACCTGTCCGTACAGTCCGTACAATCCGTATGGTGATGTGGCAGGACCGTACAAACTGTATGGAGGTGATGTGGCAGCTGTTGGATGGTTGATCCTTGGTGAATATGGTGATGACACGTGTTGCATTGGCAACAAATGGTATGAGGGCACGTGGCCCAATGCATGGGCGCCACGTGTCCCTCGTCAGTTGGTCTATATTTTCTATGTAAAATTGTATGTGGGAGTCCATGGGGTTCGACCTCCGGACCTCCCCCTCTATATAAGCCTTAACAAACATCCGCCTACCATTACACCACCGTATGTTTCTTGAAATGTATGCGGGGGTTAATTTATTTGAATTTACATATATGTGTAAGTGGAAAGGGGGGCGGGTCGGGGCATAGCCCCGACCCATGGACACATTGTAATACACATGACCATATATATTGTGGACCGGATTGTTGGCGCATGCGCGTTTTATTACTTTGGATTGCAATGTATTGCAATATTACATTGCATATATATATATTCCATAGTTTGCATATTGAAAATGCACATAGGGTTTGGAACTTTAACCTTTGGTTAATGCGTGTATATAACCCGTGGTTTGACTGTTGTATTAACTGTGTGGGAGTTACATGGTTTTTAAAACGGGTTTAACCACTTTGTAACCAAACCCACGGTCCTATGGCCATATGACCGAGTGCCGAGGCAGTTAGGGACTGGAGGCACCTTAACCATCCTACGGTTTGCACCGTTGGTGCGGTTGCGCCCGGTGCGAAGTTTTTACGCTTAAATGAGCGTGTGAGCCAGGTTTGAAGAGCAAGGGTGAGATTTGTAGAACGAGAGACAACAAAGTTGAAGAGGGAGACTTCAAGGACGCTATCTTCTTCATTTTTCGATTGTTTCAGGTGCCGAAAGAGCCCAGACAGGGGTTTTGGGACGCTAGGAAGCCATTGGAGCAGTCGGTTTGTCATTTTGAGCATTGTAAGGAATGTTTTTGAACACTTTGAGTAATTTAATAATAATGATCCATTGGAATCTGGACCAGGAGATGTAGATCGGAGAGGGGTGAACTCCTTTATCAAGTTGTTGTGTTTATGTGCTGATGTTCAATGTTTTATGCTGCTATCTATGTGTATTTTGCATAAGTAATCCTTAAATTTATGTGTTGCAAATTGATCCGGTTGCTTAAAACACATAGCATTTCACTTGCAATAATTATTCAAGTTTTTCAAGTCTTCTTTATTTTTAGATCAAGTTGGTATCAAAGCACTGGTTTTGAAGACTTGATTGTTTGCAAGTTTTGTTTCTGATGCTCACAAGGTTGAAACTCACAAGAGGAGAAGGTCAACTTGTGGAGCCAAGTTCTTATCTAATGAGGAGGAAGCAGCTTCATTCACCGCAAGATGCAGAGAGACATTCACCAAGCATGGAACATGCAGAGGATCATGAACGTGTTCCAGATGAAGAAGCAGACTTTAGGCAGACTATCATACAGATGAGAGATATGATGAAAGTCATAATGGAATGGACCATGATGTCGTAGGTTGAAGGCTCTAACCCTTCAATACATAAGGGAGGCAGTGGTGATAAGACTCCAGGCAGAGATGGAGGGAATGGTGCTTCTCCACCACCCTCTCCTCCTCCATCATCATCTTCTTCTTCTTCTTCTTCAAGTTCGAAACATCTTGCCAATGGGCATGGTAAAACTCCTTCGTAAATTCCTTCATTAAAGCTTGATATAAAGTTTGAGTTGCCACTTTATAATGGAGAAGTTAACACTGAAAAGTTAGATAACTGTGTTAGCGTTCGGAAGTCACCCCTGGATTGCTAGCAGGAGCAGAGCCTGACGCCCATCAAATTATTGTCACGATTTGTTTAAAGGGTGATCAAATGGAGGAAAACTCAAAACGGCACAATCTCAACTTAAAAACCAGACCAGGCATGCATGAACGAGTGAGGTCTTGATAAACTCCAAACAGTGAGTCGTAATAAAGGGTGAGTAGGTGGAAGACTTGTGCAAGAAGGGTGCAAGATCTATCATAGACATCCGGTTTGTAACAGACCGAAGAAGAAATGTATTCAAACAAAAAATCCTTTTACATTCAAACACATATACCAGAGAATACAAAGATGCTGCAACAAATCCTTTATCGCAACAAGATTGTTAAGTCCACGTGAATCCTTCACTGTGAACCCTCTAGCAAAGATGAAACAAAGATGGAAAGGAAAGGAAACTGTTTATTATAAACCAAGAAGTCTCAAACACAAAGGCATAACCAGGAAACCAGAGTATCGCTGAAACTTTACAGTCGAGAGCTTATCTCTACCATCGATAGATACAAAAATGGAAACAATGCGTACATATACTCAAAATAACAACAACAGCGGAACCAAGAAACTGCATTGAAAGCTTTGTGTCTGCATGGGTTCTGACAGTCAACATCTGAAATATCGTTCAACTAATGTCAGACGCAATCTTAATTGTTTGACATTTCCAACGGCGAATCGACGTGCCTTAAATTCATGGCCGTGCTTTCCCATTAATGTGGAGGTGATATCTAACCACCACCAACTTCTTCCATAACTGCTTCTTGGGATTTAAAACGGCTCGGATGACTCAACATTTCGGGATGTGGAGGGCATCTCGCACGGCCACCTGGAATAACCGACTGGCTCAAGGATGTGCGGGGTGAACAACGCGGAAGGTGGAACGCAGGAACGAAGCGACAGGGCTGTGACAGCGGGGAGAGAGAGATTCTAGGGGGAACACATGGTGAGATGCGATAGGCGAAGGAGGAGGAAGGATCGATGTGATGGATACTTTTAAGGGGAGGCTGATGTGGAAGGGAGGAAAACGCGTGGCAGGTGATATATGGATGATGAGAAAACAGGAGGCTATGTAGACCATAGAAAAGAGGTGGAAAGATGACACATGTCAACCGGAGAAAGGTGGTCGGAAAATGATATGACGGGAGAGGGGCGCACGCACACTTAAGCACAGAGCAACTGAGGATGACGTGGGTCATGTGATTTCCGTTGATCTGGGTGCTTTGATCGTAGTCGTTGGAAACTGCACCCACAATTCCGAACCCCCCCCCTCGGCTTAAAGGTAGAAAGGTGGGGGGGTCTGGAATGGTCTTCATCGCCGTTGATCCGGGCGCGCTCATCTGGACCGTCGGAGAGATGCACCCCCGATTCTGGACCCCCCCCCTTGCTTAAAGGTCGAAAGGCAAGGGGGGTCCGGAATTTGCTATGCACCGTCGATCTGGGCACACAAATCTGGACCGCCCGGTCTTGCCTGCTGCTTATCACGGGCGCATCGTCACTCAAAACTTTGGACAAGTGGGTTTTTACCTCTTCATTTGCATTATATCCCCCTTATACAAGAAATATCGCTAACAAACTGGATACGTCAAATTGAAGTCTATTCTAGAATAAAAAAGATTCAAGATGATCAAACCAAAATTCAGTTAGCTTCATTAAGATTAGATGGCTCAACACTTATTTGGTGGGAATCTAAGACACAGGAAGAAATGAAAAAGAATGGAAAAATTTTGCTTTCTTGGAATGATTTCATAATAGCAATTAAAAGACAATTTTATCCATTAGCTTATAAACAAAAGGAAACCATGGAATGGAAGAATTTTATACAAGCAAAAGGACGGAATGTACAAAGTTTTACTCAGGATTTTAGGAGACGAGCTTTGGTTTTGGGAGTTGATTTGTCTTCACAGGAAACATTGCTCAAATATATTGGTGCTTTGCATAGTTATTTGAGACATACTATACTTATGTTTAATCCCACGAATCTAGATGAAGTTTGTGTACAGGCTACTCATTTGGAAGCCAGGGGAAAGAAAGATACTCATGAAGGTTTCAAGAAGACATACAACCAGGGAGACAAAGGGAAGAAGAAATTCAAAAGCAATGGCAGGAAGAATGTTGTTGTGAAGAAGGAGGGAGAAAAGTTCACATGTAAACATTGTTCAAAGAATGGCCATGATGAATACCACTGTTGGAAGCTTCATCCTGAGCACAGACCGAAGAAGTTTGGCAACAACGGCAAAGGGAAGTCGAAGACTGTTGCGACTGTTGTACAAGATTTGTGTTTGGATTCTGGTGATGAGACGAAGATCGCAGCCATTGGTTACCAAGGTAATAATTTTGTTGCAAGTACTAGCTCTTCAAGTAATGAAAATGTCAATGTAACTCAATAGGAGAAAACAAGAATTGAACTTTTTCATATAAGGGTTATTTCAAAACATACAAAGATTGATACATTGTTTGATTCGAGGTCACAAGCAAATCTTATTTCAGAAGAGACTGTAAAGAAACTTA
>ML785954.1:282995-294338 GCA_009831015.1 Picea engelmannii
TTCATGCCTATTGTAGTTTTATAAGTAAAGGAAAATAACTAATACCATGTTACCTTTACTTTTACCATTGTATAATCAATACCCATAACATATGTGTTTTCCTTTGTATTTGAAGCTTGTATATTGTCAGAGTTCATCTTTTTCAGGTTGGAGTTTTCTGGAAGCTTGGTACTGGAATTTCCTGTACTTCGTGAAACTTCTTTATTCTGTGCTTATCTTCTTTTATGTCTAGTTCTGCAGGGTTGTAGGGTGAACATGCTAGTTTCTGAAGATGAGATGTGAGTCTGAAAAAGATTTATGAAGGATCTCTTTGACCCTCCCCCATGCCAAGGATGTTGCATATCCTTATGCAAGAATATTCAACACTCTGTATCATAATGGATAAAAGATGATAAAAGAAAAGAAACCAAATCAAATTCCAAAAGTAAATTTATCACCTAGCATATGATGACATGCCTAAAAAATTGAAATTGCCTTTCTTTTGATGACTTATTAACAAGGGTAGCATTCAACAGTGACAACAGGGAGATTTTTATATTTTTGTCAGAAGAAAAGATCCAACCTAACTTGCTTCAGATATTTACTATCATTAGATGTTATCGATAAATTTCATAGTATAAGTAGATTAGACTCCCTAGTTAGGGCTCCACTCTTAAGAAGTTTCCTTCTTAGGTAATGTAGGCTTTAGATGTTAGATCGGTAAAGTTGACTTAGGGTAATTCTCAAATGGAAATTTGCTTGTAGTAATTGTCTTGTCTGTTAATCTAGAGTTTGTATCTCATAAATGTCAACAGTGAACTTTTCTTGTAGAGTTCATTTTTTAGATGAAAAAAGTGAATTTTTCAATCAGACAAGTATAATTGAGACATTTCTCAACCAGAACCCACTGCCAGCAAGCCTGTTCAGTACTCTGGTGGGGTAGTTGTGATAATTAGTGAGAGACATCCCTTCCCCAGGTAGAGTGCCCCATTGCCAACATGGTTTTTCAGTACTATGATGGGTTTTCCTAGTCATACCAAAGGCCGGTACTCGCTGCCAACAGACCTGTTCAATATCCCGGCGGGTTAGTCTCTTAACCCCTTTTTCCATCAAAGACTTCTTGTCCATAGTCACCTATTTCAATTTTTATTAAAGAGTACTTTTGCATGGTGATAGGGGAGGCTTGTCTGAAAAACTTTTTACAGGCTGGGATGGTTTTGGCTTGGAAGGTATATTCTCTTATTTGGATGTCTTTAAAGATTTATCTGAAGGAAAAATAAACTTATGTATTGCACATTAGATCCAGATGTATAATTTTGTTTGAGTTACCTTAGGGTACTGATACATCCTCTTCCATAAAAATTTTCCTAGTGTGCCCATGAAAGAGAGTGTTCATATACTCATATGTTACTCTTTAGAAAAGATAATCCAATGAATACTATTGAAGTCTAATTAGGGTGAGATAGTTACTTGTAGGCTAATATAGTTTTTATCCCTTTAATCATGCTGAAATACTGGATAAAGGCAACCTCTAGACTTTGAAGCATATTAAGCATGGTTCTTTTAACAATCATAGGTAAATATTATGTCTTCTTTGTCAACCAAAAGAAATTAAAATACTTCCTTTTAGCTAGCAACAGAACCAAAAGAAATTAAAGATACTTCCCTTTAGTCAGTAGGAGAGCCAAAATAAATTATTGCTTCATAAGGGCTTCCATTTGATGATGCTTTCAACTTCTTGATTCCATCTTAAGTGGTTGTTGCATGGCTTCATACTTCATATTAATTGACATAATATTTTGAAATATGAGTGGTATTCCTTGTCAATTAGGTGATGTGTTCTGATAGTACCGAATAAGGACATACTTATGGTATTGGACCAACACAAGACTGCTAGTACCGGACCAGAATAGGATTTCTAGTACCAGAGAAGAACAAAGTATTGTTGATGCCTACAAAATCATGTTTAGCAAGTTCTTGAAGGATCAAATAAATTGTAGAAATCTACTTACAAAGATAAAATGCAAAAGTAAAACAAAAGGAGGCAAGAATCCCTTGTTACCTTCAGCTTATTAACAAAACACAATCCACACCTATGTACAAAAGTTTAAAAATAAACCAAACAATCATTGTGGATCAATAGGAAGGTCTCCTTCCTTATTGATTACCAGCATATCTGAATTTTGTAGTATACGAGTCAAAAATTCCTCTTTTGATAGGGGTTTGTTATAAATTCTCAACCAGTGACAATTCAAAAGTAGTGGTGTCCATTGTTTGTCAATTGCATTTATCCTGATTGAACCATTATCATAGACAGTGTCAATTTCATAAGGTCCCATCCAACGAGTAGTTAACTTACCTTTGAAGTTCTTGAATCTACTTTCATACAATAGGGCCCAATCTCCTTGTTGAAATTTTTTCTTTTTGAGATACTTTTCATGCCATTTTGTTCTCTGCTCTTGAATGAGGGTGGTTCTTTGAAGTGATTCCTGCCTGATTTCGTCCAACTCATTAAGCTGCAAGAGTCTTTATTGCTGTGATTCATCCAAGTTCATGCCAACTTGTACTGCAGTCCTGAAGGTTTTGATATGGAATTCTATGGGGAGAAGTATCTTCTTCCCATACACCAACTCGTAGGGTGTATGTCCTATTGTATTCCTCTAGGTGATTCTATAAGCCCATAAGGCTTCTAGTAATATGTCAGCCCATTCCTTGTGGTGTTTCTGTATTGTTTTGGTAAGAATGGACTCAATAACTTTGTTGGTAGATTCTACTTGTCCATTTTCCTATGGATGGTAGGGTGTAGATTTCATGTGTTTAATTTAGTACTGTTCTGTAACAGCTTTGAATAGATTAGAGATAAATTGAGTTCCCTTATCAGTCACAATTTCTCGAGGTACACCAAAAGTAGTAAAGATGTCATTAAAAAGGAAATCTACCACTGATTGTTCACTTGCAATTGGTAAAGTTTTTGCTTCAACCCACTTAGTCACATAGTCAGTACATACAAGTATGTAAATTTTTTCTTAGATGTAGGGTTAATGGGCACTACAAAATCTAATGCCCATTTCTTGAAAGGCTCAATGACTACTTGGGATCGAAGTGGAATTTGGTATCCTGCAGTGGGCTTAGCCATTCATTGGCATTCATCACAATTGGATACATAGGTTTTAACATCTTTGAAAATATGAGGCCAATAATAAACAGATTGTAGAACTTTATAAGAGGTCCTCTTGTCTGTGAAGTGTCCTCCACAAGGAACATCATGGAAAGCTTGCAAAATATCATGAATTTCATCTTCCCTTACACATCTCCTGATTACCAAATCTGGTCCTGTTTTGTAGAGACAATCATCGTGCCACATGTAGTTTTCACTTCGCTAAATTGCTTTCTGTTTTTCTCTAGGAGACAATTTCTGAGGCATCTTCCCTGTCAGAAGATAGTTAGCTACATCTGCATACCAAGGAGTGAATGTAGAAATAGAAAACATTTTTTCATCAGGAAAGTTATCTTCTACTGGTGCGTTATCTCCTAGATGAATCATTCTAGATAAGAAATCAGCCACAAGATTATCCTTACCAGGTCTATCAATAATGTTGATATTGAACTCTTGTAATAATAACAACCATCTTGTAACTCTAAGATTTGTTACCGGTTTGTTCATTAAGAATTTGATGGTTGAATGATCAGTGTGTACAAAAGCTTGATATCCTGTAATATAGTGTCTAAATTTATTGATAGCATGGACCATAGCTAGCAATTCTTTTTCTGTGACCGTATAATTAACTTGAGCTGGAGACAGATTTTTACTAACAAAGTAAATAGCATAAGGCATTTGATTTTCCCTTTGTCCAAGAACTTCCCCAAGGGATGTGTCTGAGGCATCGATATAGATATGAAAATGAAGGGACCAATTTGGTCCTCTTAATATAGGTGTAGTTGACAATTTATGTTTTAGAATCTCAAAAGATATTTGGCATTCATCATCCCACTTAAATTTGGATTCTTTAGATAATAACTTGAATAAAGGGGTAGCTAAGCTTGTAAAATTTGGAATGAATCTTCTATAGTAGCTAACATGCCCTAAAAATATGCGAACTTCCTTTTGTGAGGAAGGTATTCTGATTTGTGTGATAATATGAATCTTTTCCAGATCAACTCTCATTCCAGAACCAGAGATGTGATGTCCCAAAACAACACCTTCAAAGCATCATCTTTGAATTTTCATTACTTAGGGAAAGATTAGTTTCCTTACACCTAATCAATACTTTTTCTAGACTGGTCAAAGCTTCTTAGAAGTCTTTTCCATGGACTGTAAAGTCATCCATGTAGACTTCCACGCAATCATTTGTCAAGTCAAAGAAAATGGATAGGACAACCCTATGAAAAGTGGTTGGGGCATTGCAAATTCCAAAAGGAAGAACCCTATAAACATAGGTTCCCCATGGGCATGTGAAAGTGGTCGTCTCCTAGTCTTCGAGTGATATTTATATTTGGTTAGAACCACTAAGCCCATCTAGGAACGAAAAATACTTCTTTCCGGACAAGGTATCCAACACCTGATCAATAAATGGTAAGGGGAAATAATCCCTATGGGTGGCTTTGTTCAACTCCCTAAAGTCTACACATATTCTCCACTTACCATTTTTCTTGGGAACTATGACAAGTGGAGACACCCATTGACTATCTGAAATGGGGTATATGAGATTGGCTTGAAAGAGTTTTTGCAATTCCTCTTTTACAATATCTTTAAGGGCTGGATTCATCCTTCACTGAGGCTGTCTAACTAGTCTGATTCGGTCATTAGTGTAGATATGATGTGTGCATGTGTCAGGGTGAATGCCTTTCATGTCTGCATAATCCCATGCAAAGGCATCAAATTTTCTTTGGAGCATTTCAATTACTTGTGCCTTTTGTTCTGGTTCCAAACTAGAGTTGATATACAAAGGTTTTCCTAGGCTAATCTCAACAAGGTCAGCACTTTATTCCTTCTCTGAGGGAGCTGGTGATAAAGTATATAATTGAGTGATATTAGGGTGCCAAGTTTGTTGAAATTCAGAACTGAAAATGTGTGACAACTCTGCAAAAGACCTCGGATATTCAATACAATTTGTATCGGCCAAAAATAAACTTAAGACTTGTTCATCTGATTGTTCTTGCACTCCTTTTACCTGTTCAAGTGTTAACAGGGGTTTGATGTAATCTTCTTCTCCATAAGGTTTTTCTAACTAGACAGGTATCTCCTGTGTTGGTTGGGCAGGAGGAAAGAGGACAAGAATTTGGCTATGTGTGCCATTGGATATAGTCATCTCACCAGACTGACAACTAATAAAGGCATTTGTTGTGGCATGCCAAGGAAGGCCAAGAACCATAGGGTGTCCTGGTTTGGAGGATGATTTAGAGTATATGACTATAAATTCTACTAGATATTCCCAAGAAGCTAGAGTGACTGTGATATCATCTATACTTCCTGCAGGGCTAATGACTGACTTATCTGCCAACTCTATCATGGTTTGGGTTGGTATTAACTAGTTGATTTGGAGCTTTTGCATAGTATCAAAAGGAATTACATTAATTGTTGCACCCAAATCAATGAGTGTGTTTGGTAAAGAAATACCATTAATTTCAACAGTGACTACTGGGTTCCCAGGGTCATTATATTTGTATAGCATTTCTGGAATAAATTCATATAATTTCCCCACCACCTGAACAAGGGGAGGTTCCTTCTTCTTCCTTCCTGATTTCTTAAGGAAAATATCTGTAATGATTTTGGTATATATGGGGATATCCTTAATGGCTTGCAACAGAGGTATTTTTATACATACATTTTGTAATTCATCCTCTATATCTTTGTGCAAGGGTGGGTCAGGTTTCTTCACTAATAGTATTTGAGGGTAGGGTGGAAGATTAACTTGTTGAGGTACTCGTACAGACTGAGAAGTGATTGGAATAGAAGGGGAATTCTCTTCTTCTACAGGGGTAGTTTGAGTGTTTTCTTCCTCACAACGATTATCATTTTCTTCCTAAATTATTACTCCAGGATTTGATTGATTTACAATTTTCCCTGATCATAGTTGAATTTCATAGGTGGGAAAGGTTTGAAATTCCTTATTCTGCATAGGGTGGGTGGTTCTATTATTGGGGTTAGGGATTGGCTGGGAAGGGATTGTTTTTGGTCTCGAAGGGTTGTGGGCATCTTGGTTTTGTGGCTATTGATTGGCATTTATAGGTACTTGCTACTGCTGGTTAGGGTTCAAGGGGGTTGTAAATTGTTGTTGTATAGGAAGTGGGAGTAAAGCTTGCATTTGTGGTGGGTTAAATCCAGGTAGTAATTGGGAAATGTTGGCAGGATACTATGGATATGTAGGGTAAGATGGATTCTCATACACAGGCCCCCTCCAACCTTGTTGCCAAGGTTGAGTTTGATCTTGTTGAGGTGTCCATTGTGGATAGGTCATTGGGGGAGGACCCCATTGTTGTTGTTGATACTGTGCATTAGGGTCATAAAATGCATTGGGATTTTGTGCTTTCAAAGGTCTTCTGGAAGGGTATGATTGTTCTTGTGAGACTCCTCCTCCCCTATACATGGATTCTAGTTCAAGAAAATTTGGACACTCAGATGTGGGGTGCTCTAGTGTATACAGACCACAAATTTCTATGACATTTAATGGACATTCTTTGTCACCATGCTTCTTTCGACATCTAAGATAGAAGATTGCTAAAACAATCTCTTCTTGTTGTTTCTTTTTCAATTTTAGGGTATCTAACCGGTTACTGATTGTGCTCAAGATGTATGTTTTAAATTTCTCTAATAAGTTTCCTTACTCAATTCTGGTGATAGTTCCTGAGCTTTGTCTTGTATATTTGATAAAAGAATTTCTTGGTGCTTTGCCTATTTTAGCTTGTCCTCTTGAGTATCTTCTGCAGTAATATGCAATCTCTGCAAAAGAGTTTTGGTGCACATCTCCTGAACTTAACAAATTTAAAACTTCTATACAGTCATCTCTAATACCCTTCAAAAATATGGTTCTTATTATAGCTGGGTCTGTGGTGAATAATTTTGATTTCTGGTAGTTGTATAAGAAACTTTGTAAGTAGTCTCCAGGGCTTTCATCTTTTATTTGCTACATTTTGAAAATGTCATTTTTTGCATTATCCTTACAATAGTCTTGGTATTTCCATAAAAACGTTTCTTTCATCTGATCCCAAGAGAGGATTATATTTTCTCCTAAGATCATGAACCATATTAAGGCTTAATCCTTCATTGTAGCAGGAAAGAGCTTAAGTTTTTGGGCATCGTCTGAGTAGTTATAGCTTCTACATAATATGTCAAACTTGAATAAGAATAAGTCTGGATCTTTAGCTGACATACCTCTAAAAGTGGTTAACGATGATAGTGGGATTTTTTCATGCTAATGTTTATGGAAATATCCAATATTGGAAACCCGAAGCTCTCAGTCTCAGTGGCTGCATTTTCTTCTTCTTCTGCCATTCCACTTATAAATGGTTTAGAAACTGGATTTTGTGTGTCTTCTAAATGTTCAACAGATTCACGTTCTGCCTGCCCCAATGTTGATTCTTCCATTTTAGGTTCTTTTTCTGGAGCCTCACTGGCTCCCCTTGAACTTTCTCCTGGTGGAATTTTTCTTGTACCAGTGTCAGTTGGATTAGTGGGGGAGGTTGTTTTTGAATCTTTAGAGATTACAAATATACCCTTATTATATCTATATCTATGCATAAAATGGAAATTTGATTCTTAACTAAATTGAAATCCTAATTCTATCTAGAAGGTAAGAAGGAAACCTGGCTTTAGAGAACCCCACTCTAGTGGCCACGTGGCTCTTCACTCATGTATTAAACATTTTATCTTCGTCCTTCAAGTAGCCTTTAAAATTGTTCAAAAACTATGCAAACAATCTAAGCTAAAAATCACTTCCTACCATTTGCAACTCCCCGACAACGGCGCCAAAATGTTGTGCTACTTATATGTGTAATATAATGAACTCATTAATTATCAATCTGGGATTCGTAATCAACAGAGTTACAAGACGCCAGTAAGGAAGGTAATTCTAATGTCATGAGTATATAACTATTCTAGATTATGCATGCTGGAAACAAAGCAAACTAGAAAATCAAAACACACTTTGGTTGTCTTTCATAGAGAGGCTATCTAATACATTATGGCACATCCAAGTATGAGATGGAGTTCTTTTGACATATCAAATCTACTATCTGACCTAGAAAACTAACTATGCAATCGCACTTCTGAAATGGAAATCACACATCAATCATCAAGACATAGCATGGGTAGCTCAATAGTCAATATACTGAGTATGTTGTGGTTCACAATGTGCTATTGTGAACTTCACTAGTTCTCCTTCAAATATGTCTGACTATTGTTGCCAACATTGATGTCCATGAAATGAAATCAAATTCATAAAAACAGAAACAGAGCATATGCAAAAAAAAAAGATCTCTAAGCAATCGAAACCTAAACTGAACTATATTGCTATCATTTGAAAAGATCAAAGCTTCAAGTAGCCTAACATTTATACTATTGAAATCAACTGCTAACACTAATCTATAAGGATGCTGAACTTTGTTGGGTGGTGGGACCTTGCCAATTCAACATGTCAGCGACTGGAGTCTACGGTAAGCTTTCTTTCAATCCACACATTCCTCTTACTCAAATTTCAAAACATAGAATTAAACTATGCTAACAAATCAACTCACATTCATTCATAAATGATCAAGACCTGGAAATAAATGACATCCTTCTATTAAACTTCAACTCAAAATATGTTATGCAATATGTAACACTACTTCACATATTGTGTTATGCTAACTCTCTACTACCTCCACCATCCTTGCCATGACTATTTAAACAGTCTTAGTTGTGAAGCACAAGGAGGTGAAATCTTTAGCAGATCAATCAATTGTCAAATTCATATATTCAGTTACATATTTTAAACTTCATCATCATGACACAAAGTGTATGAGGATGAAGTAATAAACAAACTAGCTTAACATAACCTTGCTAGAGCTTTGATGAATCAACAAACATCCAACAATTATCTTGGACACGATCTGGAGCTAAACTTGGTATATTATGCTTCCTGTATTGGTACTAGATCTTGACAAGTGAGATTCAGTAAATGGTACCGGATCCGAATAGTATGCAAGTGGTTGGTACCGAGCTAGAACAGTTTGCTGCTGTTAGTATCAGATCACGACAGTGGATGGTTTGGTATCAGATCCGAATGGAAGGTGCACTTGGTACCAGATTCAGACAGTGGCAATCTGGCGCATAAGTACCGGATGGATGAGCTGATACAGAAATGTTGGACTCATCTAGAGGTCAAAGTTTATACATGGCAATTTAAAACATTAGTACAAGAAACATTTAGTCTCCTAGCTAAATAAACCACAAAATGCATGAATTCAATTATACTTTACCTTATGATGTCATCAATGGCTAATGGTAGTGTTCTTTGTCATTTATCCAATCTTAGGTAATCCAAAAATGTATAGATGAAGAGTATAATAGGGTAGTGGGGATGTCAATTTAGAGGCTCAACAACATGGTACCCCAAAATTGATGGATACTTGATGAGTTTGGAATTCACTAAGAGTGATGCAGATCCCAATATTTATTACAAGGTTGTTGATGGTGATCCTTTGATGTTGGTGTTGTATATTGATGATCTGTTCCTTACAAGGGCAAGGAAACTCATTCTCGAGTGCAAGAAAGAGTTGGATTCAGAGTTGAAAATGAATGATATTGGCTTGATGCATTATTTATTGGGATTGTAGGTGTGGAAAATACCAGGTGAGATATTTCTCTGACAAGGGAAGTACACAATTGAGATCTTGAGAAGATTTAGTATGATGGACTACAAGTCCATGGATACACCTAGGATGAAAAATCTGAAAAAGTTGAGTAATTCTGCTTCAGATTAAAATATGTTGGAGTCCACTATGTACATGCAGTTGATTGGATCCTTGTTGTACCTATTTAACACCATGATAGATATTTGCTTTGAAGTAAGAACCCTGAGCCAGTTTATGGTTGATCCAAGGCACTTTTATTGGGTTGCAACAAAGGATGTGTTGGGGTACTTGTGTGGTACAGTTGGATATGGTATGAGATATGTCTCAAGTGGTGAACTAAGGCTACAATAATACACTGACTCTGAATGGGTAGAGAGTGCAGTGGAAAGAAAGAGAACCTCRGGGTGTTGCTTCAGCTTAGGATCAACTATGGTATCCTGTTTTAGTATGAAGTAGACTTTTGTAGCACCCATTACAGTAGAAGCAAAATATATCACAACTAGTTTCACAAGTCGCGAAACAATATGGTTTCATAAGATTCTTGCAAGACTATTTGATCAGGAGCTAGAGACGACCTTAATACATTGTGATAATCAAAGCTGTGTCAATATTTTAAAAACTCCAGTATTTAATGACAAGTCGAAGCACATTGAGATCAAATATAATTTCATCTGAGACATGGTACTGAAGGGAGTAGTAAAGCTCCAGTATATATCCACATATGAACAAATTGTAGACATTCTCAGCAAGCCTCTATCTAAGGAGAAGTTTTTATACTTCAGAGACAAGATTCGCATGATTTAGAATGTTTTCCTTGCTGGGAGGGAGTGTTGATGTTTCTCCAATTAACAACATTGAGCAAACATTCTCGCAATATTGGTCATGCTAATTTTACCAAGGGAGAATGATACATTCACTCAAGAGGCCATGCTGATTTGGATAGTGGTGAATGGACCAGGGGAGCTCTTTCTCTTATTAGTCATGTTGATTTGACAAGGAGTGAAAAATACTTGAGATTCTCTCACATTACCTGCTCCAGGATGGAGTTATCTATTTTTATGGGGAAGTTTTGACTTGTTTACAAGTGTAGTCTAATGTTGAAGATGTAGTCTCAATAGACCTCTTGTGATAAGGGGATTCTCGATGGATCTACTCAACATTAGAGCTCTATATTAATTAGAAGTGCAAGTGAGGATATGATCAATCAACAAGGCTCATGAAAAACTTTTCTAGAAAAGAAGAAATGCCAAGAAGACAAGATAAGGCCGATTAAACCATTAACGAAACCCCAGGAAGCATTAAAGAATATATTGAAGACAAAAGTACAAGTCGGCCCCACAAGTAAATTAAAGGTGACTCAATTTATATAAATAAAGGCTTGATCATTTCATTTCAATCACAATCACAACTCTTGTCATAAAGTTTGCTTGCCCAGTTGCATAATAGCAAAATTACAAGGAGCATCTCAGCAATTCTTTTGGGGGTGCGCTATATTGTCAAGGGTTTTCTATATTTGAGGGTTCACTATATTCC
>ML785954.1:389074-403952 GCA_009831015.1 Picea engelmannii
GCTGGCTAGCCCACTACAGCCCATGTTTACCTAACAAAAGAACAAAATCAGGAAAATTGCCGACGGGACGAAAATCTTTGGGTCAATTAACTCGAACTCCCAGCCATGCATGGCCGAGAGTTCATCCAAAACCCTAGCTCCTCCTAGCCTATAAAAGAAGGGGTAGTGGTACTATTTGAGAGGGAAAAAAGATAGCAAAGAAACTCTGCCCAATTTCCGAATCCATTTGTCCGAACCCTTTAGCATTTTCTTAAGCCTAAACAGAATTCAAGCAAAGCAGTTGAAGGAAAAAGAAGAGGAGGAGCCCAGGATCAGGATCAAGGAATGGTGGCCGGTCTCTATAATCATTGTAAGTTGATTCATCTTGAGATTAATAAAAAGATACTTTTCCCATCCCAAATGCATGAGTCTTATATGTTTTATTCGATTTATGCTTAATCTCTAATCCTCTAGTAGAACAATAGCATGCATGCATAGTTTTGTCTTGATTGCAGGATCACTTTTTGGAAGGAGCAACAGGAGCAAGGGGATAAAGTGCAACGAAGGATCTACACCGACCATCGATAAAACGGTTAGTTGGTTCTTCCCATGTTTGCATGTGAAAAAGGGTTTTAGGTTTGGGGTAGAAGGTTAAAAGTAATTTATTAAGGGTCATGATCTGCATACAAGTTTAAGCCCTAACTTGTTAGTCCATAGGGTATAATTTCCCAACAACATAATTGGCGACTCCACTGGGGAGATTTACTCTTAGGGTTTCCGGATTTCATTGAAGGTTTTTTGGGTAGTTCAAAGAAGTAGAGTTTCAGTTTCTTTGTTTATTTGTTTTCTGTTAGGTCAAAAGCTAGCAGGGAACCTGGTTATCAATACCAGTTTTTCCTTGACTGATGCTTGACATTTATTATCGGGACACGCAGAGGTACACGCGGCCTGCAGAAGGCCTGCATGCATGTAACCCGCGCCCTAACCTTCTACAGCCCATGTTTGGATGCCTGCTGTAGTGGTTTCAGTAGTGTGTAGAGCCCAGGAAGCTTAAGAGGCAGTCTCATCTTCCCTGTCAGAAGTTTACCTTCTCAGGGGGCTTTCTAGATCCTGTCTGGGTCTTGATTGGTTTACTGTCTTTCTTTCTGTTTGCCTCTTTGTGTTGGTTATTATTTGCATTTGTTTTCTTTTCACAAATTTTCCTTTTCTGTTAAAGTAGAATCATCCAAGCCTTTCAGAGACCCTGGTTGTCAATACCAGAGGCCTTTTTCAGGTCTAGACTACCTGTGTGTTGTTGTATCTTAGCTTCTATTCAGACCCGCAGCTTGTTCAGGTTTAGCCCGTGGGTACCCGTGTGCTGTTATAGATCAACACGCGTTCGCACACGTGCTGTTTTGGTGACAGTCGCGGGCTTGATTGGTCGCTTTTCATCTTGGGTGGGACAATCATTCCCTCCTATAGTGAGAAGATCTCCTCTCAGGGGTTTAGAGTCTGAGGCTGCACAGTCAGTAAGTTAGGGCCTCTTATCCTTAGCTTGTGTTTTTATTAGTTGATGTTTTGATAGAAAAGACAAAAGAAAATTTTGTTTTATAGTTTTTAGACAAGTTTTAGAATCATTGCTTTCTTGATTTCTTTTGTGAGTCTTTGCTCTGGTTCTTTACGATCTGTGCCTTAAGACAGAATTTTATTTTTGTTTTCTTGGTTTTGTGCTTGTCGTCATTTTCCCTTTGTTGCTTCATTTTGCAACTAAATAAAAAAAAAATATCTCTTGTTTCATTTTCTTCTTGGTTTGAAGATTGTGTTGTTGCATCAGTAGCTAGGAAGAAGTATATTTTCATAAGTTTGCTGTAGTACATTTAGCGCATAAGTAGCTCACAGATTGAGCGAAACTCCTTTATGTTTTTTCTGCATGAAATCTTAGTAAATTTGAAAAGAAATGAAGTCTTTCTTGTTGAAAAGTTGTTGGTTTTGCATTTTTTGTAAAAGTTTTTGGTTTCCAAGAATTTCTTGTTCTTTTTGCTTTAAGTCTTTTACACACCATCAGTTTAACTCTCATACCTTTTGACTTAAAAATCCCATTAAAAGAAATGCTAATTAAAATCAAGTAGACTTTTTGTTTGTAGGGTGCATACACTAGCTCGGGACTAGGGCCTTGGAATAGGTTGGAGAGTAAATTCTCCAAGGCCACTGAAACCAAACATTGGAGTCTGTCAATAGGGAGTGAAGAAGTCCAGTTACATAAAGTTATCCGGGACCCCCCTCTAACATAGGGGCTAAACATGAGGTCGCGTGAGGAAAGGTAGTGGAGATAACCCCTCCAAAGCTGGACCGAGCGTTGTGGAGAACACATATCGAGGATTTGTTAGGGGATTCCGTCGTTTGCATTTTCCACGGAGCTTCGTGGATCTTGAATCCGTTCGAGGTCCTCAGTCGTCTTTCGGACCATTTTCTCTCAATACCCTTGACAAGTTTCGACCTTGATACCCTGCTCATTGTGGTCTACCCGACTATCGACTGTACCCGCCTGGTGATTGTTCACGTGCTGGAAAACTAGTTGCCAATCTTTTCTAGGGACATACACGGGTGACTGCAGGGGTATACCACCGTACCTAGGACAGACATCGGGCCACACTTTGTAGAGTATACCTGGAGGGTGCTTCCGTATTCGAGTTTCACTTGCACCGGTAAGTTGCTCCAATGTTGGTTGTTGTAACTGTTCTTCCAAATAGTTTAGTGCTTGCTTGATTTATCTTCTAGGGGCTTTCTTTTAGCGAGTGTTACTATTTGTTCATGTAGAATACTTAGCGTGTCATGAATATTCTCACACAGTGGAGGATTCATAGCTCCGTCGGTCACGAAGGATTCTGGGCCTGCCACCGATTATACTGGAGCCACCCCCGCCACCATTGAGGCGGAAGCTAGACCAAAGAGGGTCTTTCGAAGCAACCAAGGCTTTTGAGCCCGAACAAATCCCGGAGGAATCAACCGCCAATCTTGGCGTAGTTGAGACCCCAGCCACTGATACTTGGCCAGATATTATTGTTCCAATTCAATTTTACGAATGCCTGTCACTGCCTAACCCAGTTATGGAATCAAACTCTGTTACTTCCTTTGGGAATTATTCCATTCCCATCACCGTTGTTACCACAGGAGAAGCTTCTCCTAACTTGCCTTTGGCGATGGTCTAGGCCACCATGGTCTCAGCCACAACTATGTCGCACAGTGGACTGACCCCATCTATCGTGGCGACGACACCTCCGTTCATACCTAGTGCGACAGGCCCTCCGTTTTCATATGGTATGCCTAGTTCAGGTACAAGTCCTGTACTCACTTCCTCCACTTTGCAAACTTTAGGTCTGGGGGTAGGGAGCTCTAACACTCCTCTGCAAGGTCAACTTGGGGGCATTCCTGTCCCTTTCAACGCTTTTCCTTACGCTGGAGGTCATATCCCTCCTTCGTCCCCTTTGCTTGGTGGTCTGCATCAGTAGTTCATCGGGCAGCCTGCACAAACAAGTTCATTTGGAGCCGGGAGTCAAGGAACACCTGTGCAAACTCAGCCAGTAGGTTCGTCAACATTTGTTTGGAACGAGACGTTTGGTAATAACACTTTCGCATCCGCTGCTTTCCCATCTGGGGGCACACCCATTTTTGGACAGTCTACGCCGGCACAGGGTACTATTCCTATGTTGGAGGAACATATACAAGGACCTTGGAACTTAGGACAAGGATCCGTTCCTTCCTCTAGAATGTTGATCTGGGGTAATTCTTTCCATAGTCAATGGAACCCCGGACAAACTTCCATGCCTCTCCCATCGGGACCGACATGGGGTAATCCTTCCCAAAGTCCGTCCAACACAATGAATGCCCAACATCCTATGTCCTTCATGGAGAATCAGCCAATGATGTCTCCTCAGATGCAAAACCCTTACGCTGGTCAGGGCCATGGTTTCTACATGAACCCGGGCCAGCAGCCAAACTTTTCCTGGCAACCTGGTGCCAGTCAAACTCCAGGACCCCTTTATCCAGGCTATCAGCAGCAACCAAAACTACCATTCTTGGCAACGTTACACTTGCCAGATTTGACATGGTTGTTAAATGATCCTATCTGTCAGGATCCACATTGGCCTCTTATGCCAATGAAGTTTCCTTCGGACATTCCAAAGTTCGAGGCCAAGCCTAACGAAGATCCAGGTGATCACGTGACTACTTTCCACCTTTGGTGTTCATCGAATTCACTGAAAGATGACTCCATCCAGTTGGGACTATTTCAACGCACTCTTATTGTAAGTGCCGCGAAATGGTACATAGAGCTTGACCGTTCCCGATACTCTTCTTTTGGTGAACTGGTGATGGTCTTCCTTAACCATTTCCAGTTACCTATGAGATACGGCGTCGGCACAGAGTTGCTAGCCAATTTCAAACAGAAGACAATGGACCATATCTTAGATCACATTTGAGAGTGGCGACGCTGAAAGAGTCTTATCAAAGTACCCATCCCACCAGCATTCCTGCTGGAGTGGTTCATTAAGTCCTTGGGCCCACAGTTGTCCAAAGATGTCGCAACGTCTGGAGTTTTCTCTGAAGAAGACGCCATTATGAGGGCTCAACAATTTGAGCTCATCTATTCTCAGTCTGGTTTGTTATACAACATCTTACCAGATGCACCACGTTCAATATTGGAGAAAACCAGACAGAGAGTCGAACCACATGCCGATGGTATCATTGGTTCGGCACAAACCAAACCCACTGAGCAATTGACAAAACAATTGCAACAATTATCTATACAACACTCAGCGGCCAGCCAAACTACTGCTTTGGCTTCTCCTCCTACCCAAACGTCAGAAGTACACTCCGTGCAGGCGACTAACCCAAAGGCCAACCAACAGCCTGAAGGGAAGAAAAAACAATGCAAGAAGTGTAAGGGAGATAAAAAACCAACTGATAATGCTGGCGAGGGCACCACGAAAAAGAGGAATGCGAGGTATCTGTGCAACTTGTGTGCGGAAGACCACTCGACCCATTTATGCCCTCGACTTGTGGAGGCCCAGAAGTTTGTCACACAGTAACAACAAGCCGTGTTGACTAATCCCTTTCAGCATGGGCAAAATTTAACTCAAGCCTCTGCAAGTGGCGAAGGGGGCAGCCAGGAAAACTACCCTCCTCCAAATAATCCCTCTTCCGTGAACATATACATGGTTAGAAGTGATTCTTTAATAATGAATAGAGTGCACGATTATAGCAAACCAAGTGCCTCTGAGAAGTGCAAAGAAGTTGAGATCCCCTCTCTTCCGCTACAGATCAAGAAGACGTTGGGAGAAACTATGACACACATTCCAAAGGGTGCGTTTAAGAGGGCTTCTCATAATCCAAATGCAAGGGCCGCCCAGAACTACTCTGTGGTGGAAGATTTATCGCAAACCCCTTGTGCTATGTCTTCTTTGGAGGTCCTCCAAAGTTTCCCTGCTCAGAGGAAAGCCTTGTTGACTACTTTAGACTCTACTGAGACTTGTAACCCGGGTACCATCAAGTTAGATACAACTGACTTGAAACCTCATTTTCCTTACCATGTCACATTTCAGATAGTAGTGGCTCACCCCATGAAAACTTTTACATGAAACATCTATCACACTGTGGTCGAAAAGGGCGCTTCGACTTGCGTTATGTTGTTAGCAGTCTGGAAATCCATTGGCCAACCCGAGTTGTCTCCATCACCTACTCTCCTCACTGCGTTCGACGATCGTTCTTTCCGACCACATGGCATCATTCCTTCTTTCCCTGTGTAGTTAGGGGGAAAGACCCTGTGCGTCGAAGTAGAGGTATTCGATGTCCCCTTCGACTACAATCTCTTGTTAGGTTGTAGTTGGACTTATTCCATGCAAGCGGTGGTCGCTACAATTTTTTGAGTCCTATTGTTTCCACATGAAGGCCGGATAGTGACCATTGATCAGTTGTCTTTCTCTCGGCCTGACCCAGCCTTGGGGGCATCCACGGTTCCCATGGTAGATAATCCTCAAGCCAGTGTCGTTAAAATAGGAGTTGGTTTGTGCCCATCTTTGATGGGTACTTTCGATTACCCACCTCCTCAAGGCAATGTCAAGTTTATATCGACTGACCACAAGGCTGATATTTTCCACGTTTCCTCGTTCCGCATGACTTACTTTGAGGATCCGTGGATTCTTCCTTCCCCATCAGCCACAATGGATGTGATAGGGAATGTGGGCATGTCCATGCCCTTTTCGGCCGCTGAAGTAGCCTACTCTTTGGTCCAGCAAGCTTCAGTTACTCCTGATCCGACTCCCGCACAAGAGTTGGATCCATCTTTTGAGCCTTTCTGGGCTCAAGATTCTCTTGCCAACACCGATTCGTTAGATTTAGTCTTTCCTTTGGATGAAGCTATAATCAAAGCAATGACTGGTCTGGACAAACCCTGGGAAGATCGTCATCACAGATCATATTTCCTCCCAGATTTACATCGAATCGAGGATGGAGAATTCACTATCACCATGACGGGAGATCAGCCATGTCCCATTAACCTCTTAGCTACTCAGGAAATTTATGTTGAAGGAAATATGGCGACTATCGCTGCAACCATACCTATCAACATCTCTCGGACCCTTGGCGTCATGGAGAATGTCTTCGTCGGAGCAGATTGCTCCCCCAAAGAGGTTCAGAATTACATGGATCTTTTCAAGGAATTCCGCGACGTTTTTGCTTGGTCTTATGAGGAAATGCCAGGCATCGATCCAAAAATAGTTGAACATGAGATCACTACGTATCCTGATGCTAAGCCTATTCAACAGACACTTTGTCCAGTTAATCCTAGGAAAGCAGTAGCTATCAAAGCTGAGGTTGAGAAATTTCTTAAGGCAAGGTTCATATACCCTATTCACTTAACTCAATGGGTGTCAAATCCCATGCCAGTCGATAAAAAACAAGGCACGATTCGTGTTTGTATCGATTTCCATGATATGAACAAGGCATGTCCAAAAGATAATTATCCAACCCCATTCATCGATCAGATCATTGATGAGTGTGCTAGTTGTGAAGCATTTTCGTTCATGGATGGTTTTTCGGGCTATAACCAAATCCAAATCAAACCTGAAGACCAACACAAAATGGCATTCATTTGTCCATGGGGTACATTCACTTATCGTAAGATGCCTTTTGGCCTCAAAAATGTTGGAGCCACTTTCTAGTGGGCCATGTCTTTTGCATTTCATGACCTCAAACATATAGTCGAGGCCTATCTAGATGATTTATCATCATGCTCTCGTAAGTGAAAGGATCATCCTATGCACCTCCGGCTAATCTTTGAACGCTGTCGCTACTTCAGGATTTGCTTGAATCCCAACAAGTGCAGATTTTGCATCATGTCAAGATGTTTGTTAGGTTTCATTGTTTCAACAATAGGGATCATGGTGGATCCTCTTAAGGTGGAGGCAATAGTCCAGTTGCCCCCCCCCACGCACAATCTTACAACTTCAGAGTCTTCAAGGCAAGGCAAATTTCTTACGACGCTTCATCGCCAACTATGCCGAAATCACCAAGGGTTTCATGCGTTTACTAAAGAAAGACATTCCTTTTCTCTGGGAAGAAGCATCACAACTCTCTTTTGACACATTGAAACACGCCCTTACAACTGCACCTCTGCTACGGCCACCGAATTATAACAAGGATTTCCTATTATATCTAGCTGCCACAGAGTCAACCATAGTCATGGTTTTAGTTGAGGAAGATGATTCATTTTCAGAATACGTGATCTATTACTTGATTCGAGGCCTCGTGGGACTGAAACTTAATTATACCCATCTCGAAAAACTTGCGTTGGAAGTAGTTCATGCTGTTCGACGGTTCTGTCACTATGTTTTGTTCCGCAAGACCACCGTCATAGCTGTCGTGAATCCATTCCAGTACATGTTGACACGACGTTTTATCGACAGAAAAATCAGTAGATGGATGGTCATCCTCCAAGAATTTGACTTAGACTTCATTTCAGCCAAGTCCAAAAGTCATTGGTCTTCGCAGAACTTATTTTGGAACTTCCGGTTGAGTCAGGTGACGTTGTGCCTGAGGAATCACCTATCCGGGGGGATATGTTTTTGATTGAATCGTCAGACCCCTGGTATGAAGATATACTGATCTATCTCCAAACTTTCAAGTGCCCCACCTTTGCTTCTCGTGATGAGCGTCGGAGGATACGCCATCAGGCCAAGAACTACCTCATACTCAATGATACGTTATATCAGAGAGGTGTAGACTGTATCTTGCATCGATGTCTCAGTCATGAGGAGGCCCTCATAGTGCTCAATGATTGTCATACAGGAGCTTGTGGCAGTCATTTATCTCGGTTGGCAACAGGCCAAAATATTTTACGAGAAAATTACTTCTGGCCCACACTTATTAAAGATTGTATCGAGTCGGTCAAGAAGTGCCATCCGTGCCAAATCTTCTCACAGAAGATGAGGGCACATCCAGCTCCCATTTTTCCTGTTATCACCGTCAGTCCCTTCACTAAGTGGGGGATTGATTACACTACTTGCAAACCCCCATTAGCCAGGGGGCACCATTATATCATTGTGGTTGTCGACTACTTCACTAAGTGGGTCGAAGCCATTCCGACATTCAAAGATGATGGAGAGACTGTAGCTCTCTTCTTATTTAACCAAATTATAGCACGATTTGGCGTCCCGAGAGAGATTGTCACTGACCATGGCAGTCACTTTCAAAACCAAATGATGTCTGAGTTAATGTCAAAGCTTGGGTTACGGCAAGAACATTCCTCACCTTACTATTCCCAAGCCAATGGATAGGTGGAAGCTGTTAACAAAACGCTTAAGACAATGCTACAGCGAACCATCAAATTAGCCAAGTCAAACTGGCATTTGATGTTATACTCGACATTATGGGCTTACCGAACATCAGTTAAGACTGCAAATGGTTTCTCCCCTTTCCAACTCGTTTACGGGCTGGAGGCAGTCTTTCCCATTGAATGTCAAATTCCCTCTCTGAAATTGGCAGTACAGTTATTGCCAGACAATTCTCCACTTGAAGAATGGTTAGTACACCTTGAGCAGCTTGATGAATAGCGTTGTGATGTGGCCCTGGCCAACGAGGCTCATAAGCATAAGGTCAAGTGTCAATATGATAGGTCCGTGCATCCTCGGGTTCTCTCTGAGGGAGACCTTGTCCTGGTTTACGACCAATATAAGGACCCCCTGGAGGCAGGAAAGTTTAAACCCATGTGGTTTGGACCCTTCATTGTTAAGGAGGTTTTAAAGAAGGGCACTTATCGTTTGGTCGATTTCGAAGGGAATGCTTTGGCGGAGCCTAGGAATGGGCTCTACCTCAAGAAGTATTACTCATAGAACGATCACTATGGGTAACTTTTTGTAACATATGTATAGTCTTTGTACTATTACATTTTTACATTTCTTTTGAAAAGCATGTCATGGACGTGTCATTGATGTTATCTTTCGTCACTTTGGCAGATGTCAAGTGAGTCCTAGGTGTTCGTTGGGTATGCAGACGGTGCTAGTCGACACATGCGGAGGCTTGCCTCCGCAGCTTGGGTAATCTTTACGCCAGAAGGTCAGTTGTTATCTTCCGGGGGGATATGCTTAGGTGACACCACAAACAATGTTGCTGATTATAGCTCAGTTATTGAGTTTCTTTGTGACACTTTGTCATGGGGTATCTCTCGTCTCCGGGTCTATCTAGACGCTCAACTGGTTGTGTCGCAGCTAAACAGAATATACCGGGTACATGACCCAACTTTACACTGACGATTCCTTAGGGTACGTCTCTTGGAATGCAACTTTGATTATGTTACATATTTTCATGTTCCTAGGAGTCTAAATCAAATCACATATACTCTAGCTAATCACATTTTAGATTGGCATCTTGCTCACACATAAAAAGATCATGATCATACACATGTAAATACATTTTTTCACACATAATCCATAAAGACACAGAAAAGAAATAAAAAACCATATATAAACATTTGAAAATCCTCAGAGTACATAGATGTGCGCAAACGCCTCAAAAAGTAGGAACCATAACGAGTCACTAGGGCTTATGCCCTCAAAAATTATATATACATGTCAGTGCTCGTGGCACATAAAAGTCTACAAATATGTTCAGGGCCTGTGGGACCTATTATAATCATACACAACTCAACCCAAATGCCTAAACAATCGGACCCATGTCCGAGGTACCCCCACAATATGAGTCTGCATGGAGGGTGGCAAGTCCTCTATCTCTTCCATGGGAACTGTGCAAGTGAGCTCAGTGAAGTTCCGCTCAATCCGCCAAAGATCCCTCTCGGCCTCTCCTGCTAGGGGGTTCCCTGCTACTACTGCCCCTCTGGCGGCGACAGCTATGGTCTTTGGCCATGGGAGGCACCTGTTCCGTGCAAAATCGATAGGTCACACGGGTCCCACATCTGCACGCAACACAATGTTCACCCATCAAAAACTCTGTTATACAAAAACATGATATATATGTAAACAAAAAACTATATAGGTGGAGACTTACCCATCTCCCCTCTCTCCTCACCAGGAGGCACTGGTATCGCTTGATCTCTAGAAAAATCAATCCCCGCATATGGGTAATCCTCAATCGTTGGGATTTTCCATGACAGCTAGGCAAAAAAGTTGTCATTGAAGGCCTCTATGGTCCTTCCACCACCTTGTCGCGGCAACAATGCTTCCCATCTGTACACTGCCAGGAAAGTAGCCAGATGTCCTCGAACTGTCAACCGAGGACTAAAACATGGAACTCTCTCAAAGAAAAATGAACACAGGATAGTACCAAACTTGAAGTTCCTGTGTGTCCGCTATCTACAAGCTATCAGCTGGCATATCATGCTCGCCAGTAATGTGGTACTCTAGTCAAAAATTTGTGCATTCATGCACTGAATGACACAGTTCATCTGTGCGCGCGAAGCCTGATGCACGACTGCAGAGTCGGTAATCCACCCAATGAGCGATAGAATAGTCTGAAGGGTGAGGCTAGTGATCCTACTGACGGGCAATGAGGAAGGTCTCAGATCGGTCCCAACCTCGCAATACTCTACTATCAACTCTGAGACTTTGCTCGGCCCCTCAGGGAAAGTCTGAAAGTTGACCGGTTCCCCTCTCCTCAAGAGATGAGTCAAAAAGTAAACATCCTCGGTGGTGGGCACCAAGGATTGCCCCTCTATCATGAAGGCCTCTGCATCAGGGTGCCAATAGTCAACTAGGGTGTTCAACAGCCTTGGTTGAGCGTGCATATATGAACACAGAAAGAATTTCACTAACCCACACTGTGTCAATATGGCCATAACATTCGGATCTGCGGCCACTACCTCATTGGCAGCCTCATGCTCTCTCTCCCTCCACTGCACATATATCCTGCCACCATCACAAAGCAAAAAGGGGGAGTTTAGATCTTGCACAAGTCAATTTTCCATTGCGCAGGGGTAACCCGCGGGCTGTCGAGGCGACAGTCGCAGGTACCTGCACACAGTTTTGACTCTGCGCGCGGGTACCCGCGGGCTGTCTCTGGACAGCCCACGTTTTACTAGGTCCGACCTCTTTGAGGCCGACGCCCACCCGCAAACTCAAAAACAAACATCAAATGAAGTATTGAAATGCAAGATGAGGGAGTTTGTACTTACTTGGTCCAAGCAGAAGTTCGTTTCGTCCACCGTAGCGCCCGGAATTACGATCTTTGGCAAAGGGGTTCTTTTGGATCCAGAGTCAATTTCCAAATCAGCAATGGTGATAATGAGCTGCCAGCTTCTATTTATAGACTTTTTGGCCTCTTTTGTCACTTTTTTGGGCCCCTTTATTAGTTTCTTTATACCAAAAACCATTTTGAGTGGTTCATGAGTGATGTGGGAGGGATTTGATCAGGTATTGGGATAATTTTCATTGAGTTTCAAAAACTAAAAAATATATATACAAGGACGGTCCATAATTTTTTTTTCAAAAATCAACTTGAGCATATAGGGTAGGATTTCATCCCCACTGTTGCATCTCGTGGCATTTTGTTCTTATGATATAGGATCAATCCCACCCAATTGTGACACAAAACCATCACATCTACTCTAGAAGTGTCGCAACTTGGTGGTAGAGCTTTCCAAAACATGGATGCCCTAGGTAGTTCCTGGTTGCATTATGGTGTCCATGTCGTTTCTGACAACATAGTAGGCTCAAGAGTCCGTATAGTCTTTCCTGAATACGAGGTCGAGCCTCATTTGTATGTGTCTTTTTCACTCTTTGACTTACCCTCCGGACTCCCAAAACATAATGGGTCTCCTTTTAAGCCCTTTTCAGACCCTTTAAACATGAAAAGATTGCCAAGCAATCTTGTGCCGCTTCATGCTCGTTAAACTGAAATTTGAAGTCATGTCTGTCCGACAGTAGTTTACCCCTTTTTCGGTCCAGACAGTCAACTGTACGAACAAAGGAATACTCTATTGAAGGTCCCTTCTTTAGAAGAGTATCCTCAGGTATAATTTTATTCCTTTTTCAGGCCTGAGGGACTAAAATTACGAAAAAGAAACCCCCCGGATTCCATAGTTAAGCTCTTTTCAGACTCCCTAAAATTGAAAAGATTATCGAGTGACCTTATTCCTTCACACTCGTTAAAATGGTCTAGAAGAATATTCTTGACTGAGTCCATAGTTAAGCTTTTTTCAGACTCCTTAAAATTGAAAAAATAGCCGAGTGATCTTGTCCTTGTCACACTTGTTAAAATGGTTTTGAATTGACATCTAGTCGGTTCTAGTTTACCCCTTTTTCGAACCGACTAGACTATTGTCGAAAAAGGTACCCCAATGGAGTTTCCTTTTATGCTTTTTTAGACTCTCTAAACATGAAAAATCATCGAACTTCCCTTCTTTGGGCTCGTTAAACTTACATCGAAGGATGTTACCATTGTGTGTTCTATCAACCGCATCTGCATCCTTTACCGTTCAGCCTAGTAACAATTTTCTTTTGCGTCTTAACACCTTTGGCCACTGGAGGATTTTTCCCGAGTATCATTTCCTAGAACATCAGTGTTGTCCTTGTGCCTTGAGCTTGTATGTTTGTTGTGCTCGTTCCTCCATTGTAACGTAATATTCCTTTATTCTTTCAAAATCATCAAAAAGAACAAAAAAAATCAAATATACCCCAAAAAAGAGGATGGGAAAAGTATTTTTTTTATTGGCAGCATCATGAGTCGCCCTTGGATAAAGCACATCTGTCCATTTGATTCATCAGACTATGGGATGTAGTACGACCTTAGGAAGCTTTGCTCGTTATAGATTTGTGTCCTCCACCATTTGGTTACTCTTCCAAACATATGGAGAGTTTGCGTTGCCTCCTGCTTCGTAGACTTATGATTAACAGATATGATGCCTGAGTCTTATCACTTGTCGTGCTATTGTCCAAGGGAGGTTTGTTACTAAGCCTGAGTCGGCCCTTCTGCAATATGTCTCTTGTCCGCATATCCGGCCATCCTGAACGTCCAATCAAGTCTTTGCTCGAAATCACTGAAGCCTTCAGTTCGATCATCAAGATTATCAAGTCCATAACCGACGAGCCATCGAAGACCTCTGGGTAGTGCAGTCGTACACTCATATTACACTCCTACCCGAGTTTTAGAAGACTTTGAAGTTGTTGCTCGAGCTCTGAAGTACAACCATCAGGCCGAATCAGCTTCTGAGAGATGGATACTTTCTATGTATATCTTTCTGATTTCGAGATGTAGCTCCGCTGTGTATTGTTCACAGCTACTCTTTATAGTTATTTGACATGTATCTACAATGTATTTGATTGGTATCCATGGTTCTATTTTATCCTGAGCACGGGTATGGCCGCCTCGATGAGACATTTGATATTTTTTGTAGATGGCACTTCCTGATTCCTGATTCCTAGGCTCACTCATTCAGCATATCAGTACAGATTGGTAAAGAATTGGTAATGTATTTCGGCCATCAGATGCTCTTCTGACCTCACACATTAGGGGTCATCTGTTATAACCCTAAATTGCACTATACATGCTTACCTGGCATCAGGCCAAGTCACACCCTTTCCTTGCCAAAGCCATGCTGAACAAACTCTTGAAAAACCTCCTAAATTAGGTAGCCCGGGACCTAACCTATCACTGGGCGCGTTGGAACGCTGGCAGGCCTTCTGCTGCATTCGTTGTAATGCTAGCTGGCCCACTACAACCCGTGTTTACCTAACAAAAGAACAAAATTAGGAAAGTTGCTGACGGGACGAAAAGATTTGGGTCAGTTAACTGGAACTCCCATCCATGCATGGCTGAGAGTTCATCCAAAACCCTAGCTCCTTCTAGCCTATAAAAGAAGGGGTAGGGGTACTATTTGAGAGGGAAAAAAGATAGCAAAGAAACTCTGCCCAATTGTCGAATCCATTTGTCCCAACCCTTTAGCATTTTCTTAAGCCTAAATAGAATTCAAGCAAAGCAGTTGGAGGACAAAGAAGAGGAGGAGACCAGGATTAGGATCAAGGAACGGTGGCTGGTCTCTATAATCATTGTAAGTTGATTCATCTTGAGATTAATAAAAAGATACTTTTCCCGTCCTAAATGCATGAGTCTTATATGTTTTATTCGATTTATGCTTAATCTGTAATCCTCTAGTAGAACAATAGCATGCATGCGTAGTTTTGTCTTGGTTGCAGGATCGCTTTTTGGAAGGAGCAGCAGGAGAAAGGGGATAAAGTGCAACGGAGGATCTACACCGACCATCGATAAAAAAATTAGTTGGTTCTTCCCATGTTTGCATGTGAAAAAGGGTTTTAGGTTTGGGGTAGAAGGTTAAAAGTAATTTCTTAAGGGTCATGATCTGCATACAAGTTTAAGCCCTAGCTTGTTAGTCCGTAGGGTATAATTTCCCAACAAC
>ML785954.1:441257-462919 GCA_009831015.1 Picea engelmannii
GGTATAACATTGATTGCGCATGCACTCACCATTGTTCACTGGTCAACCAATTGATGTAATTGTTGAGCTGTGTTCTAGGGGATATTACAGCTATAAACGCCTGCCTCCTTACCAGGGATTAAGCTATTCCTCACCTACCACGCTCATGCTCGCGAATATGATGGTTTCTTTAGATTCATAAATCATAATGAGGTAATTTTGGTCATATTTTAATATGGTTTGACATTTTCAGAGCTAGGATCGGTGCATAAAGAGGAAGAAATTAATATCTGGATACCTCTCTTTATTTATACGACCTGTGAAAGTTTCTGGCGTTTCTAGGGTTTCCCATATGTACTTTTATTGATGTTTGGAGGATTGTGCGAGTTTGGAGACTGGATTTGCAAGGAATTCGTAATAAGTCAGCTTGGATATTAATTTAAAATGATCTGCAACCGGATTGAGGGTTTGTGGTTTCCCTGGACAACCTGGAGGGCATAGAGAGATTGAATGAACCCTGTATACTTCGCTGTCTGGGTGAGAAGAATATAAGTGGGAATACAATGTTATGCTATTATCCTTAATTCCAATCATGGATCACACAACACGCAAATCACGACAAGTTTTTAGAGTTGGGCGTTGATCGTATAGATGTTATTCAGAATCCCCTCAAGTCACGGTTGATTTGAGATATTTTCAATGATTTTGTGGCCTCAAGGAGTAAACACAATCTAACTACCTGCGTGATAATACAGAGATACTATGCGTTGATGCTACTAACGTTAAAGAAAGTGTGGGTAAGAGCTTAAAACATCTCAGCACAAATTACATTGACCAATTGCAAATCCATTGGCCTGATCGTTATATACAACACGTTTGGGCGAGTTCTCACATGATCCTTCAAAGTGGAGGGAAAGCGTGCCATTTATGGAGCAATTGAAGGCATTTCAAGAGATTACTCAAGAAGGAAACGTGTTCAGGTTCACGAATGCAAGTCAAGGAGAAGAGCGTCCTTGGAAGAAATTTCAAATGCTACAGATGTAGGTATTAATGGGAAAATAGATACCAGTGAAGCAAGCAGGATTGTTCTCGTGGCCAGGATAGCTGTAAATTTTCTAAAGTCAATTGCTGATATCAATGCTTTAAGTCTGGTGACATAGGTCCCAGTAAAGGCAAGATGTTGGAATTTGCATCTACATTTATTCTGTATCTGAAATAGCAAATTGAGAAATGGTCTGCATCTCATAAGTTCACAGGAAATGACTCGAAATATATTTTTATCTATATATACGCTGCAAAATTGTTATATCTGTGTCTAAAGAGCTCAAGTGAGTTAGCTACTGAAGCCTCTAAACAATCTTCTTGATCTTATCACTTTGTGTGACTCTGTTGTTGGATCTAAGTATGCAGTGTCTGTTCTAGGTGCGTTAAAGCCATGGATTCCATATCTTCTTATTGTTGTATCCTGTTCTGCAAATGTTCTTTGCATTGATGGGAGTTTGGATGGTGTAAAGTTAAAACAGAGATTTGATGACTTGGCTGAAGATGGCAAGTGATTTTTTTCTTCTTGGATTGTGACACTTGCCAATGTGGAATGTAACTCTGTCAATGTCACAAACTTTCATGAAAACCATCCTCGAGAAGGTCATGCCATGGGAGGGGCCTCTAATGACGATGATTATTCACAAACTAAGGAAAAACTCTCTCATGCAACACTTGACTTTATGGAAACAATCATTAAGTTGTTACAAAGAGGGGATACCAGGATTGTGCATGCTATTGTAAAAATTATTTTGTCACTGACAACATTATTTCTGAGACAAAAAGATTATGGCGAGGTTCTTGGATCACTTCATTTCACATGTGTAAAATTGCTAGGGAACAAAAATATCCAAGAAAGGGGCCATGATATTTTTCTAAATGAATGCTTACTGAAATATTTAGAAGAGATAAATATTCATATAGAAACAGGCACCAGAGTCTTTGGGGGATCAAAATGGAAGAAATGCTTCGAGCTGCTAAAGAGCTAGTTGAAAATGTTCCCTCAAGTCATAGGGTTTGAATTCCATTAACAATCTAAAAGTAGATTATAGCCAAGGTAATTTCGAGAGGAGAATGGATGAAAGTAGAGGAATATGCTGAGTCAAATCTTGGAGGCATTCCTGTAAATTATAAAAAGATTTTACTGTTGTATGTAATCATGCGTTAAATTCTAGATGTGAGTAATTGGGATCTCTCATCTATGCTTGGTTTTCTTCTTGTAGTCATGTTAATGGTGTAATGATGAATTTCCATTGCACCATGATTAGTTATATATCAAGGGATTTTTCAAGAATATCAACAAGAGGAAACAAAGACAATACATACGCAAGAGAAGCATGAAATGACAGGGCAATGTTAGAGGCAATGGTTGCTTCTGAAAGCCTTGTCTACCAGGTTTTGGACAGTCGTGGCTATTTGTTGATGCTCTGAGCCATGGCTTGTAACCATCCATGATACTTTTGGCAAAAGTTTTATATTGACAGACCTCTCCTTTAAAGTGTTGTAGGTGGGCAATTAGTGCTGCTGCTATCTTCAGGAGTGGTGTGATTTCAATCTAATCTTCTTGCTGAAGCTGCTATGAAACTAGTGTATGCTTTAGATCTGGTGGCAAGATTTTTCATCTTTTCCCTACACTCAATTCAAGATTGATTTATTAATATGAAAAACAGAGGAATGTAGGATTTTTGCCTCTATATGGGTGGATTTTGTTGTATTCATACCAGAGATTTGTTTAATTTTTGTTTTGATTAAAATAAATTCAATTAAGATTTAGTTTGTCCTAAAATAGCTTAGCAGTTTGGTTTGTTGTGATTTAGGTGATTTTCTTGTTTTTAATTAGTAATTAAATATTTTCTTTTATGATTTGAATATATTTATTTTAGTTTTAATTGATTTAAAACAGGCCTATTCTCAAATTAGACCAGCTACAGAATCAGTTGATTCTGTAGCTAGTCTACAGGAGCAGATTTTTACCATTTTTTTAATAAAATATCCATCTAACTTGATTTTTTTTTGTCTATTACAGGTCAATTCGAATTTACAATTGAATGAGGAGCAGTTGGAGGATATCTTAAGGATTTCACCTGAATTTTTAGTTACTTAGTTAAAGGGATTTTGGGATTATTCCCAGATTGTGTAAAATTGTTTACTATTATTCACAAGGATGTTTTACCTTGTGAGAAACCTATATAATCTTATGATTTTTGTAATAGAGACATCCTCAGTTGTGGGAGAACAGGGATATGTAGTTCTGATTCAAACTGGAGCAGAATCAGTGTTTTGTCATAGATTTTTCTTTTCAAGATATCAACACTTTGTTCCTGGTTTAGTATATCATTTTGTTTATGGTTTAGTATTACTTTGCTATCTAAATCAAATGCAATTGATATAAATTTTTACTGTTATAAATATATTGTTGCTTCCAAATAGATAAAGGACATAACAGTTGTTGATTCAATTTGTGAATGGTAGCTTTGTCTTCTTTATAAATTGAATTATTACATATAAGTTTTATGCATAATAGGTTTCCCTTTTGCAGGAATTTATAATCACAAAACTGTTATGATTCTCTTTTATGTCTTATTTGTCCTGTAACATACTTCAAGAAGCAGCATAGCTGATCATTTGCGAGAAGCTTAAAAGCTAAACGGTGTGAATTTCTTCCTCCAACCAACTTAAGAAATCATCATACGCAGGGCAGACTTGGAGCGTTTTCAGGTCAATTAGTATTTAGTTTACTACTTTTATTAAGTATTTTAACATAGATATAATTTTAATTTGTTTTAATTTCAGTTAGTTTACTTTCTTATTCATAAATCATAAAATCAAAAAAGAGTTATCTTCGCTGTCTTGGGACAGCAAGCAAATTAGTTTTCACAGGTTTTATTCAAATCTGTAGATTGTATGCAATGTATATTTGTGAATAAACTGTAATTAAATTGATAATTAGATAGTTGATTTGAGTTATTATAAGAATAATTTGTGGTTTGTAGATAGAATAGTTTAGATAGTTTATATTTTAGTATATTAGTTCCTTTATTTGTTTTATTAGTTTCTAGTTTCCTCTATTTTAGTTTAATTTCTTTTATTTAGTTAGTTAGTTTGTTTAGTTGTTTTTTATTAGTTTCTAGTTTCCTTAGTTTAGATCACTTAGCTCAGATAATCTCTTCTCTTTGGTTTTCTTAGGCGACCTTGGAGCGGCCAACGGAGCCGTTAAACTCGTCAGGGTGGTCCATTCCAAACGGCTTGGGTTATTTAGACAACCCCGGACCGGATCCACTCTCCTAGTTGACGGACGGTCAATTTCGCCCGTCAACAAATGGCGCTATAAGTAGGGTCGACTGACAAGATGGCCTTGTAGGAGCCTTTATTTTAAATGTATTCAATTTCCCCCATGGCTCCCCAAATCACTATGTTGGAACATGTTTTCAACTTCTCATTACCTGATGTTCCCAACGAGACAGTCTCTCGCTTGTCTAAACTCACCTTTGATGGTGAAGGCATCTTATCTATTAAAGACCACCTTAACAAGTTTTGGTGCAAATGCATCAAACATGACATCTTAGATTTAGGAGTTTTATGCAGGCTGTTCACTTTTACTTTTAGAGGGCGGATCAAACATTGGTTTGAATCCTTTCTGGCATGTCACATTTTTGATTGGTTTCAATTTGTAGATGAGTTTCTAAATGATTTTGAAATTTATGATTTTGATCAATTATGTGAAGAATTTCGTACTTCGCTAATCAACGGCGATCCATCTTTAGAACACTTTTTGACAAGAGTCTATCATATCCTTTGTAAATTTAATCTCAATGACATGTCATTGGCATTAAATATCTTCTATGATGCTTCCATCCCTTCCATCCAATCATGTTCAATCACGAACGAAGAACCAATTGCAAATCCTATCACTCAAATGCAGGAGCAATCTTCTCCGCAAGAAGAGGAAAATTCTTCCGATAATGTTGAACAAGCTAGGGAGGTAGAATCTATTGATCAGGCTCTTATTGACAACCCAATTGGTTTTTCCTTTGAATCATTATATTTTCAGTCTAAGACTTGTATGGAAGATGATTTGATTCTGGCTCAAGGTGAATACCCTCATTCTTGTAACTCATGCCCTAATCAATCAATCATTGAAGAACAATTAAGTAACCAAAATGTTCTTGAATGTTCTATTACTCCTATAAAACTAATTAGAGAAGAAGTTACACATCTAGAAGAAGAAACTTTAAGCCTTCATCCTCAAAATGCACTTTGTTCACAGGAAAGACTAGATGTTTGTCACGTAAATTTTGAATTATCTATCACACCAAAGACAAATCCAGATGATCGTATTATGTTAAGGAATTTGTCACCAAATCAGAGTAAGGGTTTTAAAGAAAGTGAAGAGAATTGTCTTGAGAATACAATTGTTGATTATCATAGTTCAAGAGATTCTTTTTATCTTCTTATTTCTTATTCCTTTTATTTCTTATATCCTGATCTATTCCTGGATTCTGGTGGACTTGACATCTTACCTACAACATCCTACTCTCTTCCACCACAATCACATCCTTTCGATATGCTAAATTTTGGTGAAATTAATTCCGAGCATAACATTGATAAAACCGAATTTGATGCTTGTTCACTTTCATCACTCACATGGGAAGAGGACATGTTGCGAGATGATTTTACACAGTTTCCTGTTGAAGAGGACAATGCATCACATCTTATGGAAATCAATCATTCTAAGTTGCATATTCGTTCTTTAATTAGTTCGAATCTTAATGTTTATGCTTCACATTTCGAAATGATCAATCTCATAGAAGGAAACATTCAAACCAATGATGTAATCGATTGCATCAATCCTCCTATGATGATCTTTCCATTGATATATTCATTTCATCAAAGTCATGGTTTGCATCCACATTTTTGTGACAGGATCTTAGGATGGCTTGAATATTCATATGTGAAAAAATTTCATAATGAAGATAAAGTTGTGTTTGCTTTATTTCTACCTAAGTATCTTGGAAGTAGGCATGACATATTTCTTTTAGATCCTCCATGTGAAGAAATTAATGAGCACTTAGATAACTATCAGGAGGATGGGGCATTTCAGCCTCGACTGATGGTTATTCCATTTCCTCATCATCCTGACAAGTTTTTCAAAACTACTTACACTCACCCATGCCATTATGACCCTTATCATGACAAGATTGCGCAATAGCTGGAGGATTCATACAACAAGAATATCCAAGGAAGTGGTAAGATCATGCTTACTTTGTTTCTAGATGTTAATTATGAAGGTAAGTGTGATATGTTTCTGACATTTGTTGATATACTACCATTCCTTTTAATAATGCTTGATCTTGTTTTCATTGCAGGATTAGAGTTACTTCGATGGCTACATTGGAAACATGACTTCACATAGTATCCTGATGTGTTTAAAAGTTAGGGTAGGTTTAGGAATAGGTTTTCTTTCAGTTTGATTTCTCACTAGTTTTTCTTTTAATAAATGCAATCATGAACGCAAGTGGGCACACCACGAGAACCATAATACGGATATTGTTAGGGAAGTCCCCTTGATCTCTTTCTCTTTACTTTTAGTTGAATGTTTATTTTCAAAAATGGTATTGTCATGAAAATCTTAAATGGAAAGTAAAGAGACAAATGAATCTGAATCAACCCTGACCCAAGACACCATGAGTAGGACTGCTTTCCCATCATCCAGGATTTTCCTACTTTCTTTCAGTTTCCCAGGGGATTGTCGCATGAGGTTTTCAGATGCACCTTCGGTGTATATTTGTTTTTTGTTTTTGTTGTTTGGATTTCTTTCTTTCCAATTTTTTCTTCGCTGGTGTGTTTTGGTTTCTCCCTTATGCTTACCAGTTTTTGTTTTTGGAAATACGCCTACCTGCATCACCAAGCAATTCATACAAAGACCATAAGAAAAATCTCTTCGCTGAAATGACGTCTAAAAAATTGCACGAACATCAATGATATGTTGCTGAACTTATATCTGTGTTGGAAAATTTTGGTGTTTGAAAGAAGTTTACTAATTTCAATCTCCGAGTGAAGTTTGTCGTGATTATCTTTATCTTTTTACGCTGTCCCTTTTCCATAAAGGAATGACTCAAAAAGGATGTCTCCCTGTCAAAGTAAGTTGTTTTAGAAATAAAACATTTCTGAGAGGAATAAGGACAGTATTTAAAAAATTCTGATGAGGTCTGAAAAAATATGACAAAATATTAAGATTTTTCCGTGTCACCCCACTCAGCTATCTATAAAAAGAAAAACAAAATAAAAATATTAAGAGTTGTGGGAAGTGTTTGTAAACCCGTTGGGATACTGAACAGGTCTGCTGGCAGCTGGTAAATGCAAGCATGGCGCCAAGACAACTTCGTTGGGGTACTGAACAGGCCTGCTGGCAGCGAAGCAATGTCGGGTAAATGAAAATATGAAAAAGATGAGAAACCTCTTTTAAAAGTCCTTTATCCCAATCTAGAACTTCTTGGCAGGATACAGATGTCCGAGTGGGTTAAATGGAAACCCTGTCGAGGCTATGGACGCATGCTGGCAGCAGTGGCCATGCCAATAGTATTGAAGATTTTATCTTTAAAATTGTGACTTGTTGATCTTAAAGACTGTCATTGGTTTTCATCTTTTAAAACATTGCTAGAAAAGATAGTTGAGGATGATGTTAGTACAATTTTTTGGTTATTGTTTTTGAGTTGAAATTTTATTAGCTGTCCTAATCTAAATTTGAACCTTTTGCAGAGATAACTGCTTCTCCCAGTGTGTCGCCATTGTTGGCAGCCAATTCACATTTTTCATTGTCTCATAAGCTGCCTACACCAATGTTTCACAAACATTGATTTTTCGTCGCAATTTTCAAATGAACGAGGATTATATTCTTTGCGCCTTTCCGCACGACTATCTTCGCTAAGTCTTCACGAGTGTAAGCATGAAGATTTCTCATTTCGAGGTCACATTTCAATTATTATCTAAACTGCCAATATCTTTTGTGTCATTATGCATATTGCGCCTATCTTTTTATTGATCTTTACATGATCGGCAATATCCTTTCATCGGTTTTCATACTTCGATGGATTATATAACCCAGTTTTATTGAAGACATTTAGCCTTTGGATTTGCATTTTATGATTTGCCTGAACATTGATTCATTGAATCTCATGGGGGTTCTGATTTATCTTTTGTAATCCTTATTGTTGATCCTTATCATAACTCTTGGCATATCAATTTTATGTAATTTCGATCTGACACCTTGGTTAAACGTTTGATTAATGCATTGGAAAATACATGATTTTGGGGTTTTGAACTTCATGTTGGATGTTTGAACATTATGGTATAGCACTCGCACGCATTGGTATACTCATTGGACCTTATTATATCGATTGTGTGATTGGGTTTCATTTGATTTTGCAATGCATTAGTATTTGGATTGGCTTCTTATTTGGCCTACTCAACCTTTGGTTTCATAAGATGTATGGATATTCATGCATATCTATGGCTATTTTTGTAATTATTGGTATGTTGGTTACATGCATCGACACATTGGTTAAGCTATGGATATCGGTGGTTACATTGGCATTTCAATTCGACTGATGGTAGATTAAAAACTCTGGTATAACATTGATTGCGCATGCACTCACCATTGTTCACTGGTCAACCAATTGATGTAATTGTTGAGCTTTGTTATAGGGGATATTATAGCTGTAAACGTCTACCTCCTTACTAGCGATTAAGCTATTCCTCACCTGCCACGCTCATGTTCGCGAATATGATGGTTTCCTTAGATTCATAAATCATACTGAGGTAATTTTGGTCATCTTTTAATATGGTTTGACATTTTCAGAGCTAGGATCGGTGCATAAAGAGGAAGACATTAAGATCTGGATACCTCTCTTTATTTATACGACCTGTGAAAGTTTCTGGCATTTCTAGGGTTTCCCATCTGTACTTTTATTACTGTTTGGAGGATTATACGAGTTTGGAGACCGGATTTGCAAGGAATTCGTAATAAGTCAGCTTGGATATTAATTTAAAATGATCTGCAACCGGATTGAGGGTTTGTGGTTTCCCTGGACAACCTGGAGGGCATAGAGAGATTGAATGAACCCTGTATACTTCGTTGTCTGGGTGAGAAGAATATAAGTGGGAATACAATGTTATGCTATTATCCTTAATTCCAATCATGGATCGCACAACACGCAGATCATGCCAAGTTTTCAGAGTTGGACGTTGATCGTATAGATGTTATTCAGAATCCCCTCAAGTCACGGTTGATTTGAGATATTTTCAATGATTTTGTGGCCTCAAGGAGTAAACACAATCTAACTACCTGCGTGATAATACAAAGATACTATGCGTTGATGCTACTAACATTAAAGAAAGCGTGGGTAAGAGCTTAAAATGTCTCAGCACAAATTACATTGACCAATTGCAAATCCATTGGCCTGATCGTTATATACAGCACTTTTGGGCGAGTTCTCACATGATCCTTCAAAGTGGAGGGAAAGTGTGCCATTTATGGAGCAATTGAAGTCATTTCAAGAGATTACTCAAGAAGGAAACGTGTTCAGGTTCACGAATGCAAGTCAAGGAGAAGAGCGTCCTTGGAAGAAATTTCAAATGCTACAGATGTAGGTATTAATGGGAAAACAAATACCAGTGAAGCAAGCAGGATTGTTCTCGTGGCTAGGATAGCTGCAAATTTTCTGAAGTCAATTGCTGATATCAATGCTTTAAGTCTGGTGACACACATCCCAGTAAAGGCAAGATGTTGGAATTTTCATCTACATTTATTCTGTATCTGAAATAGCAAATTGAGAAATGGTCTGCATCTCAGAAGTTCACAGGAAATGAATGGAAATATATTTTTATGTGTATATAGGCTGCAAAATTGTTATATCTGTGTCTAAAGAGCTCAAGTGAGTTAGCTACTGAAGCCTCTGAACAATCTTCTTGATCTTATCACTTTGTGTGACTTTGTTGTTGGATCTAAGTATGCAGTGTCTGTTCTAGGTGCGTTAAAGCCATGGATTCTAGATCTTCTTATTGCTGTATCCTCTTCTGCAAATGTTCTTTGCATTGATGGGAGTTTGGATGGTGTAAAGTCAAAAGAGGGATTTGATGACTTGGCTGAAGATGGCAAGTGATTTTCTGCTTCTTGGATTGTGACACTTGCCAATGTGGAATGTAACTCTGTCAATGTCACAAACTTTCATGAAAACCATCCTCGAGAAGGTCATGCCATGGGAGGGGCCTCTAATGACAATGATTATTCACAAACTAAGGAAAAAATCTCTCATGCAACACTTGACTTTATGGAAACAATCATTAAGTTGTTACAAAGAGGGGATACCAGGATTGTGCATGCTATTGTAAAAATTATTTTGTCACTAACAACATTGTTTCTAAGACAAAAAGATTATGGCGAGGTTCTTGGATCACTTCATTTCACATGTGTAAAATTTCTAGGGAACGAAAATATCCAAGAAAGGGGCCATGATATTTTTCTAAATGAATGCTTACTGAAATGTTTAGAATAGATAAATATTCATATAGAAACAGGCACTAGAGTCTTTGGGGGATCAAAATGGAAGAAATGCTTCGAGCTGCTAAAGAGCTAGTTGAAAATGTTCCCTCAAGTCACAGGGTTTGAATTCCATTAACAATCTAAAAGCATATTATATCCAAGGTAATTTCGAGAGGAGAATGGATGAAAGTAGAGGAATATGCTGAGTCAAATCTTGGAGGCATTCCTGTAAATTATAAAAAGATTTTACTGCTGTATGTAATCATGCATTAAATTCTAGATGTGAGTAATTGGGATCTCTCATCTATGCTTGGTTTGCTTCTTGTAGTCATGTTAATGGTGTAATGATGAATTTCCATTGCACCATGATTAGTTATAGATCAAGGGATTTTTCAAGAATATCAACAAGAGGAAACAAAGAGAATACATACGCAAGAGAAGCATGAAATTACAGGGCAATGTCAAAGGCAATGGATGCTTCTGAAAGCCTTGTCTACTAGGTTTTGGACAGTCGTGGCTATTTGTTGATGCTCTGAGCCATGGCTTGTAACCATCCATGATACTTTTGGCAGAAGTTTTATATTGACAGACCTATCCTTTAAAGTGTTGTAGGTGGGCAATTAGTGTTGCTGCTATCTTCAGGAGTGGTGTGATTTCAATCTAATCTTCTTGCTGAAGCTGCTATGAAACTGGTGTATGCTTTAGATCTGGTGGCAAGATTTTTCATCTTTTCCCTACACTCAATTCTAGATTGATTTATTGATATGCAAAACAGAGGAATGTAGGATTTTTTCCTCTATATGGGTGGATTTTGTTGCATTCATACCAAAGATTTGTTTGATTTTTGTTTTGATTAAAATAAATTCAATTAAGATTTAGTTTGTCCTAAAATAGCTTAGCAGTTTGGTTTGTTGTGATTTAGGTGATTTGCTTGTTTTTAATTAGTAATTAAATATTTGCTTTTATGATTTGAATATATTTATGTTAGTTTTAATTGATTTAAAACAGGCCTATTCTCAAATTAGACCAGCTATAGAATCAGTTGATTCTGTAGCTAGTCTAGAGGAGCAGATTTTTACCATTTTTTTAATAAAATATCCATCTAACTTGATTTTTTTTTGTCTATTACAGGTCAATTCGAATTTGCAATTGAATGAGGAGCAGTTGGAGGATATCTTAAGGATTTCACCTTCATTTTTAGTTACTTAGTTAAAGGAATTTTGGGATTATTCCCAGATTGTGTAAAACTGTTTACTATTATTCACAAGGATGTTTTACCTTGTGAGAAACCTATATAATCTTATGATTTTTGTAATAGAGACATCCTCAGTTGTGGGAGAACAAGGATATGTAGTTCTGATTCAAACTGGAGCAGAATTGGTGTTTTGTCATAGCTTTTGCTTTTCAATATATCAACACTTTGTTCTTGGTTTAGTATATCATTTTGTTTATGGTTTAGTATTACTTTGCTATCTAAATCAAATGTAATTGATATAAATTTTTACTGTTATACATATCTTGTTGCTTCCAAATAGATAAAGGACAAGACAGTTGTTGATTCAATTTGTGAATGGTAGCTCTGTCTTCTTTATAAATTGAATTATTACATATAAGTTTTCTGCATAATAGGTTTCCCTTTTGCAAGAATTTATAATCAAAAAACTGTTATGATTCTCTTTTATGTCTTGTTTGTCCTGTAACATACTTCAAGAAGCAGCATAGCTGATCGTTTGTGAGAAGCTTAAAAGCTAAACGGTGTGAATTTCTTCCTCCAACCAACTTAAGAAGTCATCATACGCAGGGCATACTTGGAGCATTTCCAGGTCAATTAGTATTTAGTTTACTGCTTTTATTAAGTAGTTAAACATAGATATAATTTTAATTTGTTTTACTTTCAGTTAGTTTACTTTCTTTTTCATAAATCATAAAATCAAAAAAGAGTTATCTTCGCTGTCTTGGGACAACACGAAAATTAGTTTTCACAGGTTTTATTCAAATCTATAGATTGTATGCAATGTATATTTGTGAATAAACTGTAATTAAATTGATAATTAGATAGTTGATTTGAGTTATTATAAGAATAATTTGTAGTTTGTAGATAGAATAGTTTAGATAGTTTATATTTTAGTATATTAGTTCCTTTATTTGTTTGATTAGTTTCTAGTTTCCTCTATTTTAGTTTAATTTCTTTTATTTAGTTAGTTAGTTTGTTTAGTTGATTTTTATTAGTTTCTAGTTTCCTTAGTTTAGATCACTTAGCTCAGATCAACTCTTCTCTTTGGTTTTCTTAGGAGACTTTGGAGCGGCCAACGGAGCCGTTAAACTCATCAGGGTGGTCCATTCCAAACGGCTTGGGTTATATAGACAACCCCGGACTGGTTCCACTCTCCCAGTTGACGGACGGTCAATTTCGCCCGTCAACAAAGGTTCGAGTCGATGGCATAGAAATTGACAAAAAAACATGAATTGAAATGGATGAGAAAGGCATCAATCAAAACTAAAAAAAGCTCGAAGAGTTAAAGAGGGAATTTGTCTCTATCTATAACGAATGGAAGGTAACGAATTTGTCTCTATATATGTAATCTTAACTGGTTTCAACATTTTCCTCCTCCTTCCTCCTCTATACATGGTTGGTATGTTTGTGTGCTTGGGTGTCTGAGGTCTGTGTGTGGTATGAGTCTGGGTTGAGTCTGGGTCAGTCATGTATGTGTGTGATAGACTAGAGGAGACTGGATTGGATTGTAGGAAAAAATATCATACGTTGGAGAAAACATCTTCAAGGGAAGGGTGGTTGAGGTGCTCAACAATTTTTTTCTCATGGAGATCAATGATCTTTCTCGGTAATTGTATGAATCATAAGGTTTATTTTAAATCCATTATTTCCTCTTATCTTTGTTATGTTGTGAGAAGAAATCTCATTCATACCTTATTTTCTTTCTACATTGAAACTTCTTCAGCCTTACACCACACCAAAAATGCATGAAGTAAGGAAAGAAGTTGTTGATGTTGTTGTGGTGCAAGCCCTGTTTCATTGAAAAAAGAAAGAAGTTGTTGTTGTTGTTGTTCAAACCCTAATTTGCTGAAGAAATGAAATTGCTACTCCAAACTCCCACTCTAGGTATGTATTGGATTAACCCATATGTGTATTGGTTCAACCCACCTATATTATCTCTTCTTCTTTAGTTTAACACCTTGTTCATTGTTTGTTTATTAACACACCTATTTAATAAACAAGTTCTATCTAAATTCTAGCTCTAACTATGGCTTTGATTTATTTCTTGATTTTTTATTAACCCACTTTAACCGACCTTTGCCTTGCTCATTGCTTGTTTATTAACCCACATGTTTAATAAGCAATTTATAGCTCTACTCTAGCTTTGATTGATTCCTTTCTTATTAACTCATCGATTGCTTGTTTATTATTTATCTAATTAACCCAGTAGTGTTTACTTGATTAACCTTCTTGTTGTAGCTTTAAAACCCTCTTCATTGCATGTGTATCATTAAACGTAGGTTTTTAACCTTGTTGTTTATTGGTTTAACCTATCATCAATTTATGCCTCTGCCATTAACTTAGTTTTCATTACTTTAACTCACCCCTCAATGCTTAACCTAATTTCTTATTGATCTAACCCACCTGTAATATATCTCTTCAATTAATTTTAACCGTGGTTTCCAGTTATATTTTTTTCATTAGTTTATCCTGGCAATTTATCATTTATTAAAACATCACAATGGTCGCAGTTATCAATCTTTGTCTATTAGCTTAACCATGTGCAATTGCTCGACCATGATAACACATTCAACAAAAAATAAACATGAATTACCGAGAGACCTAATGTACGTCTGTACAGAGAAACGCGGTGAGTTGGATATTGATATATAATGTATATATAATTACATATATGCACAAATAAATGTGTGGAATCATGTATGGTCTTCTAAATTGAATCCCATCTCTACACAACATCAATGTGCTTTGAGGAGATGATACATTTTTTTCTCCAAATACACATGGCCTCCGAGGCTATTTGGGATGGACCATGGAGCAAGCTTTAGATATTTGGCTAGGCAAGAACAAAGGTGATGATAGAGCCCAGAGAATCCCCCTTAATGTCTTATGGTTGATTAAAGGATCAAAATAAAACCTTTCAGACGTAGATTATGTAATTTTTTGATTAGGTACAAATTTCTCTCTCTCAATTTCAATTGATGCACAAACAACAGAATCCAAATATGCCCCTAATTTGTACATATATTGTATGGTAAAACATATTGTTGCTTCTAGTATTTGATCATGCATCACTTCTTCACCCACTCCAACAAGAAAAACATCTCCAATTGATATTGGTTTTCTTAGCTTGCAACTATTCTCATATTTATTTGTCTACTTTATTTTAATCTTGAAAACCTTTGCAATGTCCCACAATGTATCTATGTTCTCATCTTGGATTGTGTGGCTCTTATATCCAGTTTGTTTATCAAGAAGATTCCTTATTTATTTGGTTGAGTGAATTGTTGTTTCTCCTATCTTTAAGCATGCCCCTTCTGCATCTACTCCAAATGAGAGAACTTCTCTAGCTACTTTAGATTTTGATTATTGATTGGTACTCCAATAATTGCTTACCTATTATCATATATCTTTTGTTTCACATTGATAAAATTATCTTATGTTATCTTATCTACATCTGTGTGCTTTCTTTTTTCTCCCAACAACCTTTGTCGCATTCTTTAACAAATCTAGAGCATTTTCTTTTATCTAAGGACTCTTCAATCTCTTTGTTCTTGAAGTTCTCGCCTCTCCATTTTCTTTTGATATATTTGTCTAGTTGAATGTATTGTCAATGTCCCAGTGTTTTATTGTGTCCATTCTTAAGCTACTTGGAATCATTGCCTTTCCCTAGTAGGTTAAGTGATCAGTTGCCAATCTTCTTTTTAACTTGAAAGAATTTATAAAACCCTTTTGTATATCCCCCTCTTTATCATTTTTTACTTCATAACTCATGAAACCAAAGGTTCCTTGTTATATTAATGTACATTTCATGTCACATTAAATAATCCCATTACAAGCTAGCAGTGTGAGAGTTGAGCAAGCCTGATGCAGGAGCATCTCTCCACGCAGCCAGCCAGCCAACCACGTCAACGCACACGCATTCAGAGCTGAAAGAGAGGTGAAACCTTATTTAAATTTGTAATGAATGTAATTTAAATACTTAGTCCGGTGAGCCAGAAAGCCGTGCCTTGGAGCAGGTGTTATATAGGATCAGCTTTAATGCTAGATCAGCTGAGATCTAGTTCTGGATGGCAGACTAGACAGCCATTGATTGTAATTTATTAGGGTAGGTGAACCTGGAGGAATGAGCCCTCAGGTAAAAAGAGATTTTCATATCTCATTTAGAGGGGGTGATAGTAGAGTAGAGAAGAGCCAAGGAGAGCTCAAGAACACCTTGTACAAATAGGCATTTGCCATTTTTAATATATACAGAAGCAGTTTTTCCTGCATAGGTTCTGTCTTGTACGCATGTCTGTGTGTGTTCATTATATCTTGTATTTGTGTGTTGTTATCATGCAACTGCAGGGAGTGTGTTTGAATTCAGGTTGAGGGTTTGTGAGGTTTCATGCCAGGAGGGCGTGATAGAGCATTGCGGCCTCTCAACACCAGTGCACATAGGATGCACTTCTGAACTCTGAGGAGTCAGACAAAGATGTACTGAGGCACAGGACTAAAGTCAACAACTCAGGAGGAAGACCTCAAGGTTGTTGAATACCTTGGAGGTAAGGCTGTGTGAGGAAAGCACAGTTGCAGACAGAATTTTGTTGTGAATTTTGTGAGAGCTCTACCAAGTGGGCATTGATCCTATGCACGGTTGCATTGGCGAAGATATCTACTCATAGTTTGAAGTAAAGACCAGAATCATTGAGGATTCTGTGAGATCTCTGCTAAGTGGGCATCGAGCGAAGTGCACGGGTGTACTTAAGCAGACAAAACCATTGGAGTGTTCTGTGGAAGAGAAGATACTCTGCCAGGAGGGCGTTGAGGAAGTGCGCAGGCAAGCATGGAAGGAGAGAAGAACTCTTTGAGTTCTTGAATTTGAGGAAAGGTCCATTGAGGGAGCTTTCACTGGGTTGTTGAATACCCAGAAAGACTCAGTGATTTAGTTGTTGAGAAGCAGGACAGCCAGGAGGCATCAATTTCTCCATCTATGGGAGAAGGAAGAACGAAATCCCTTAGGAGTCTCAGTGTTAGTGAAAGCTCGGAAGAGATAGCACTTTGGTGCGTAAAGATTCTGCAGAGGCGTAGGAGTCAAAAGGAATTCTTTGAGGAGTCGAAGGAAGAGAAGCTCAGGAGGGGCAGCATTATCATATGCACAACGGAACTCAAGGTTTGGGAGTTTGCAAAGAAGAAGGCAGATGAAGGCTAAGACCTTTGAGAGAACTCGAGGATTCTTCCATGTGCAGGAAGAAAGTGCGTGCATGCTCAGGCGGAGCAATACTAGCCGTTAGATCGACAGATAAAGAGATCTGGACCATTGAGGAGTTATGTTCAGGAAGAGCTCAGGAGGATCCTACAGGAGAAGGAGGCCGATAGCCGTCGGATCTCATATAGGAATCCCGTCAACCATTAGATCTGCGGGAGCTGTGGGGAAGTTAACTCTGTGAACAGGAAGGGAGAAGTCCCGACATGAGAACCATTGGTTCCATTCGTGGATCGGGCCATCAGGACTTCGTGAATGAAACGTTCAAGGATTGTCGATAGAAATCGCGAGATCACGAGATGCGAAGTTCTAAAGGATTTTGTAAATAGTGGGGACCACAGGAGTTAGTGACGCGGTAGATGACATCGGGTATCGGGAGCTCGTGAGTCGAGACTCCAAAATATTTCTACGGGAGTCGAGAGGTCATGAGAGGCGATATCCTGAGGACTACGTTAGCAGGGTGGGCCCTAGCGAAGGTGGCGAAGTGACCATTGCATATCGGAACCTTGCAGGAGGAAGAGTTGAGAATTGGGTGTTAGAAGTCACGAGGTCGCGAGGGAGCGACATCAGTGATTCGACGTCTCGGGCCTCAAAAGATGACATTGAAGTCATTGGACCTCGCGAGCAGAGAAGTCGCGAGGGAGCGAGATCGCGATTCTCGGCGACTCGACGCATCGGGACTCGAAAGTTGAAGGAATCAGCGTTTGAGGTCACGAGCAGCGCGAGCGCGAGGTGACGAGTCATGGAAGCGCGAGGATAGTATCGGTTCTTGGTGCATCGACTATCGAGAATTGGAAGCCCGAAGAATTGGTATGGCAAGTTGCGAAGTCATGATAGGAGAAGTCGCGATAGGAGGAAAGACCATGATCGCGGGAATCTGGTCATATGGTGGAAGCTTAGTAGAAGGCTAGCGCATAGGAGCCGAAGAGCTCATCGGTGATCGGGGAAATCGAGAGGACTACAACTCTTGATAGAAATAACCCCGAAGCCCCGATAGAGAGTCGGGGATAACCTCGGTAAAGTGTAGAAGGCTGAGGGGTGGAAATAAGGACCTGTGGAATGGGTATTGCACTGTGATTCCAATCAGGAATCTAAAGAGCCACTTCGGCTCAACAGAAGGGGAATTTTAATCGATCTTGTGAGCAGTAGGTCAGGAAGAGACCCTGCGGGGTGATAGGTTGGATATCTCTACGTCAAGTGGTATCAGAGAAGGATTTCATTTGTGTATTGCAAGTGAAAGGAGACAAAGTTGTTGAGGACTCTGTGAGGACTTGTTTGCAGGTAGGCAGCTGATCAGAGGATCAAATTTTGCTCAATTTTCAAACTGTTCGGAATGAGACGAAAATAGTGCCATTGTGTCTGTCTCATCTTCCTGATTCCGACAATATATTTACTTTCACAAACGGAGTTCGTATGGAGGAGATATCGCGATCTGTCCGCCAAGCCAAACAAGCAAAATTTTGGGATGCTGACTGTACCTGTTTGCACAGTCCGTACAATCCGTACAGTGATGTGGCAGGACCGTACAGACCGTATGGAGGTGATGTGGCAGCTGTTGGATGGTTGTTCGTTGGCGAATACGGTGATGACACATGTCGCATTGGCAACAAATGGTATGAGGGCACGTGGCCCAATGCATGGGCACCACGTGTCCCTCATCGGTTGGTCTATATTTGTTATGTAAAATTGTATGTGGGAGTCCATGGGGTTCGACCCCCGGACCTCCCCCTCTATATAAGCCTTAACAAACATCCACCTACCATTACACCACCGTATGTTTCTTGAAATGTATGCAGGGGTTAATTTATTTGAATTTACATATATGTGTAAGTGGAAAGGGGGGCAGGTCGGGGCATAGCCCCGACCCGTGGACACATTGTAATACACATGACCTTATATATTGTGGCCCAGATTGTTGGCGTGCGCGCGTTTTATTACTTTGGATTGCAATGTATTGCAATATTACATTGCATATATATATATATATATTCCATAGTTTGCATATTAAAAATGCACGCGGGGTTTGGAACTTTAACCTTTGGTTAATGCGTGTATATAACCCGTGGTTTGACCGGTGTATTAACCGTGCGGGAGTTATAGGGTTTTCAAAATGGGTTTAACCCCTTTGTAACCAAACACACGGTCCTATGGCCATATGACCGAGTGCTGAGGTGGTTAGGGGCTGGAGGCACCTTAATCGTCCTATGGTTTGCATCGTTGGTGCGGTTGCACCCAGTGCCAAGTTGTTACGCTTAAATGAGTGTGTGAGCTAGGTTTGAAGAGCAAGGGTGTGATTTGTAGAACCAGAGACAAGAAAGTTGAAGAGGGAGACTTCAAGGAGGCTATCTTCTTCATTTTTCGACCGTTTTAGGTGCCGAAAGAGCCCAAACAGGGGTTTTGGGACACTGGGAAGCCATTGGAGCAGTCGGTTTGTCATTTTGAGCATTGTAAGGCATTTTTTTGAACACTTTGAGCAATTTAATAATAATGATCGATTGGAAGCTGGACCAGGAGATGTAGCCCGGAGAGGGGTGAGCTCCTTTATCAAGTTGTTGTGTTTATGTGTTGATGTTCAATGTTTTATGATGTTGTCTATGTGTATTTTGCATAAGTAATCCTTAAATTTATGTGTTGCAAATTGATCCAGTTTCTTAAAACACATAACAGTTCACTTGCAATAATTATTCAAGCTTTTCAAGTCTTCTTCATTTTAAGATCAAGTTGGTATCAGAGCACTGGTTTTGAAGACTTGATTGTTTGCAAGTTTTGTTTCTGATGCTCACAAGGTTGAAACTCACAAGAGGAGAAGTTCAACTTATGGATCCAAGTTCTTATCCGATGAGGAGGAAGCAGTTTCATTCACCGCAAGTTGTAAAGAGACATTCACCAAGCATGGCACATGCAGAGGATCATGAATGTGTTCCAGATGAAGAAGCAAACTTCAGGCAGACTATCATACAGATGAGAGATATGATGAAAGTCATAATGGAATGGACCATGATGTCGCAGGGTGAAGGCTCTAACCCTTCAATGCATAAGGGAGGCGGTGGTGATAAGACTCCAGGCAGAGATGGAGGGAATGGTGCTTCTCCACCACCCTATCCTCCTCCATCATCATCTTCTTCTTCTTCTTCTTCAAGTTCGAAACATCTTCCCAATGGGCATGGTAAAACTCCTTCACAAATTCCTTCATTAAATCTTGATATAAAATTTGAGTTGCCACTTTATAATGGAGAAGCTAACGTTGAAGAGTTAGATAACTGGATACGTCAAATTGAAGTCTATTCTAGAATACAAAAGATTCAAGATGATGAAACCAAAATTCAGTTAGCTTCATTAAGATTAGATGGCTCAGCACTTATTTGGTGGGAATCTAAGACACAGGAAGAGATGAAAAAGAATGGAAAATTTTTTCTTTCTTGGAATGATTTCATAATAGCAATTAAATTTGTTTTTTATCCATTAGCTTATAAACAAAAGGCAACCATGGAATGGCAAAATTTTAGACAAGAAAAAGGATAGAATGTACAAAGTTTTACTCAGGAGTTTAGGAGATGAACTTTGGTTTTGGGAGTCGATTTGTCTTCACAGGAAACATTGCTCAAATATAATGGTGCTTTGCATAGTTATTTGAGACATACTATACTTATGTTTAATCCCATGAATCTAAATGAAGTTTGTGTATAGGCTACTCATTTGGAAGCTAGGGGAAAGAACGATACTCATGAAGGTTTCAAGAAGACATACAGCTAGGGAGACAAAGGGAAGAAGAAATTCAAAGGCAATGGCAAGAAGAATGTTGTTGCGAAGAAGGAGGGAGAAAAGTTCACATGTAAACACTGTTCAAAGGATGGCCATGATGAAGACCACTGTTGGAAGCTTCATCCTGAGCACAGACCCAAGAAGTTTGGCAATAACGGCAAAGGGAAGTCGAAGACTGTTGTGATTGTTGTACAATATTTGGGTTTGGATTCTGGTGATGAGACGAAGATCGCAGTCATGGGTTACCAAGGTAATAATTCTGTTGCAAGTACTAGCTCTTCAAGTAATGCAAATGTCAATGTAAATCAACAGGAGAAAACAAGAATTGAACTTTTTCATATAAGGGTTATTTCAAAACATACAAAGATTGATACATTGTTTGATTCGGGGTCACAAGAAAATCTTATTTCATAAGAGACTGTAAAGAAACTTAAGTTGGAAACTAGTCCACATCCTAGGCCATACCCTCTTGGTTGGATATCTGATAATGCTAAGTTACAAGTAACCAGGAAGTGTAAACTTAGGTTCGCTATAACTGCCAATTTTGTTGATGAAGTAGAGTTGGATGTGATTCCGTTGGATATATGTGGCATTGTTTTGCGAAGTCCTTATTTGTATGATAGGAAAGCTATATTCTATCGTCAGGAAAAAAAGTATCATTTGTTTAAAGATGGGGTTGAGTATGTTGTCAGAGCTCACACTAAGAAAATGAACTTATATGTCATTAATGCAGGGAAAATGAAGAGGTTAGTTAATGCAAGTAAAAACTTTGTTCTCTTAATGATCAAACCTAAAAATGATGTTGAGAATGAAGCATTTCAAGGTTGTGATACTAAGTTAAAATCAAATTTGTTTGAAGTTGT
>ML785954.1:511190-539159 GCA_009831015.1 Picea engelmannii
TAAAATGCATGGGAGTGACCAACCAACTTGTTCACCCTATTCCTTGCAAAAATTGTCCTAGAGATAGACAATACTTCATTACTTTTCCACTTTATGTATTGTTTCTTGAAGGTCGAAGCTCCAAGGAAAGGAAACATAGGCTATTATAAGGTGGTAATTGGAGTAGGTGAGGAAATATGATGTAGAGTGGGATGAATTCAGGTAAGATGAGGTGCAATCAAGAATCTAAGGGAGCCAAAAGAAAGTTGTGAGAATAGTAGCTTGGCATAGTACAAGAATTTTGGAATTGAATCCGTGTAAAGGATTTTGTTAAAGTAAATGTCTGAATAATAATGGTCAATTAGATATTAGACATTGGCATTAAATATAAAGTTATTTTTTAATTTAAGATATTTTATGCTTTTATGTTTTATTTCACTTTAGTCTTTATCTTGGTCTATCACACATTCATAAAGTGGATCGACTCAACTAGTATGTAACCCTTTCTAAGAAGACTTTTACTTCTCATTTAATCAATGCAATATGAAGAACTCTCTCGAGTTATCTTGGTTTTCTTTGTGTTCAATTTTCATTTATTGTGATATGGTATTAGAACTCGATTAGAATCACAGACTTTGAGAGTGTGAATACCTAGGGACTGTTGGAATTTTAAATTTTCTAGTTACACAATTACAATCACTTAATCCAATAGCAACTATAGTAGGATCACAGAAAGATAGACAATCACAGATACAATAGAACACAAAAATTATCCTGGGAAACCCTCGTAGGGAAGAAAACCCAGCGACATGACTCTTGACCTAACTAACCCATAAAAAAGGGTTAACTAGCCATAATGGGCCTTTTTACAATTATAAGTAAAATTCCAATAATATAATAATTTTTGTTGAGCCGCCTTGTACAGTATAATTATAATAACCTTTTAAAGGTTTGACCAAAACAACTATACACGAATATATTTTTTAGTTACACCAAAAATATTAACAGTCCCTCTTAACTAGGAAGGTATTCTTTCCAAACACATACTCCAAGTCTGATACCACGTGAGCTCACATCCATTGACTGTTGAACATGAAAATCTATACATCCTTGGATATCCATAGTGCAACATGACTTCACCACATGCATCCAAGGTCTGTGGGTAACTCTCAATAGCTACAACATGTCCCAAAGACATCCACTCCATGCGGTGCATCAGTACCTGATCATGTGCACTCTTGTCTCAATGACAACCCTTTTTCATGTTGGATGAGATCCTCCAGACTTAGTGGAAGCCCTTTTTCATGTTGGATGAGTTCCACCTATCATTCCCTCTAAAGGGACCACGCCAAGCTTGTCCTTTAAGTACTCAAACTTCGTCCTTGACAACGTCTTGGTGAACACATGTGCAACCTGATCCTCAGTAGTCACGAACTGGAGCCTCACTACTCCTCTCTATACCATATCCATGATATAGTAGTATCTGATCTCGACATGCTTCGACCTGTCATGGAACACCGGGTTCTCTGACAACTTCATGCAACTCTGGTTGTCACACCAAATGCAAGTCGCCTCCAATTCGAGACCAAATAACCCAGACAGTAGCTTCTAAATCCACACTGCTTCTCTACTCACTACACATGTTGCCATATACTCAACTTCAATTGTACTAAGTGCCACACAAGTCTGCTTCCTACTAATCCACAAGACCATACTAGAGCCAAGACTGAAATAGTATCATGAAGTGCTCTTTCGGTTAGGAATATTGTCAGCCCAATCTGAATCTAAGTATCCATACAATCCAAACTCATGGTCAGATCTATCCCAGAGACCATGATCTAGAGTACCCTTAAGGTACCTCAACATATGTTTTGTAGCAACCAAATGAACCTATCTTGGCTCCTCCAAATGTTGACTCAGGGTGTTCACAACAAAACATATATACGGTCGTCTGTTCGTCAATACATCAATGAGCCCACTATCTGCCTGTATAAGTTAGAATCCATAATCTCTGAAGTTGTATCTTGCAACAAATTTAGATTTGATACCATTGGAATAACCATGGCCTTACATTCCAACATCTCTAACCTCTTCAAGATTTCCAGAGCATACTTTCCTTGATTTAGGAAAATCCTATATGATCTCTACCAAACTTCTAGTCCCAAGAAGTAGTGCATCATTCCTAAATCTTTCATCTCGAATTTTGTAGCCAATTTTCTCTTACATTCAATGATGATCTTTTCTGCACCTGTTAGAAACAACTCATCTACATACAGTAGTAGAATTATCGGCTCACCATCCTCAACCTTAAAGTAAAGGTTAAGATCTGCACATCTCTTGGTAAAAATCAAGCTTATCAGAAAATTGTCAATCCTACCATACCATGCTATGGGTGCCTACTTTAATTCATATAAATCCTTCTTTAAACTACACACATGAGTCTCCCTGTCATGTCTCTCAAATCCAAGTGGTTGTTCCACTTAAATTTCCTCTTTTATTTCACCATTCAAGACGATGATCTTTACATCCATTTGGTGCACCTTGCATTTCATGATAGTGGCCAATGAAAGTATAGTCCTGATCAAGGTATATCTTTCTACAGGAGCAAAAGTCTCTTCATAGTCAATCCCTTCCTTCTGAGAGAAACCTCGAGCCACAAATCTTGCCTTATATTTTTCAATATTTCCATCAGTTGTGTGTTTCATCTTGTAGATCCATTTTGAACTTACCACAAATTTTTCCTTTTGTCTAGGAACCACATCCCATACATCATTCTGCATAATGGATTGGTATTCCTCTGCCATTTCATCTTTCCATACTTTATTTTCTACAGCCTCTTCATAACTGGAAGATTCTGCATCCATTATGTCACACAAGCATGCCACATAGCTGGAATGCGGCTTCGGCTTCTTACTTTCCCTGAAATATTTCTCTGGGGCACCAATTGTTTCTGCATCTCTGATAAGCTCTTGTGCCCATGTTGGTCTTCTCTTGTGAGAAGGTATCTCGGCTAGTTTCTGAGGCTCCACTATGTCATGATCCTCTCGAATGACTTCTTCTAGTTCAAGTGCCTCTGGAACTTTAGAAACTTCATTCTCTTCTTCATGTACCTCTTTTGCATGGATTGTTTTGGATTTACTGAAAGTTGCATTCTCATCAAAGGTTACAACTCAGTTGATCTCCACTTTCTGATGACCGGGAATGTATATCCTGTAAGCCTTCGATGTTTCACTATAACCAACAAATATTCCCTTATGTCCGGAAGGGTCCAACTTTGTTCTCTTTTCCTTGGGGACGTGAACAAATATAGTGCAGCCAAATATTTTGAAATGGCTGACTTCTAGCTTCTCTCATGAAAACATATCCCCGGGTGTCTTGTTTTCAAGCACCTTGTTGGGACTTTTATTATGTACATATATTGTTGTCTTCATTGCTTCTTCGCATAGATGCATAGGAAGATCTTGATCATGGATCATGGCCTTTACTACTTCCATGATCGTGGGGTTCTTCCTTTCAACTATTCCATTCTACTGAGGGTTATAGGGAGTAGAAATCTCCCTCTTAATCCCAACTTCCTTGCAATACTTCTTGAATTATTCTGAGGTGAATTCACCTCCATTGTCTGATTGCAAGGTATTTATCTTCTGGTATGTCAAGTTTTCTACGAGAGCCTTGAACTCTTTGAATTTTCCAAAAAATTCATTATTTTCTTTTAACAAATAAATACAAGTTTTGTGTGAGTAATCATCAATGAAATATGCATAATATACATACCCAGTTAATGAAGTTGTCGACATCAGTCGACACACGTCTAAATGCACGATGTCCAAAACTCCTTTAACTCGGTTATTGCTATTGTAAAAGGAGTGCTTCGCGTTCTTGCCTTGTGCACATCCTTTGCACACTCCATCTGGTTCTTCTTGGATTTCTAGAAGACATGTCACCATTTTACTCACAACCGAAAGAGCTTTGTAGAGTAGGTGAGAAAATCTCCTTTGCAATAGCTCACTGGGATTCACAATATCATGAACCATTGCGGAGTCTAAATATCCTTTGAATGTGTAGATACCTCCTTCTTAACCTCCAATCACTACTACATCATCAAGGGTCTTCCCTCTAGGCCACATAAAAACTTGACCATCAATAAATTCTACTCTAAATCCTTTCTTGTCCAATGCTAAAATTGAGAGAAGATTCTTCTTTAAACCTAGAACATAGAGAACTTCCTTCATCTTCATTGGCTTGTCTGAGTTTAACTTGTAGGAAGCTTCTCCAATTCCTTTGATTGGACACTGATAGTCRTCACCCAATTTCACCTTGTGAGGTGAATCTTTATGAATAAGGTTAGATAAGGAGTCTTCATAKCATKTCATGTGCTTGGAAGCACCATTGTCTATCAACCAAGTGTCACTTCCATGAGTAACAGTACCTGTGAGGGTTGAGATAAGAACATAATCCTCATCACTTGATTCATTTTTCTTTGTAACCTTCTTGGGAGGCTCATCATCTTCAGTTGTGTGAGCTTGATGCCTCTTACTTTCTTTCGTATTCTTAATTTCCATAATGAGGGGGCAATCCCTAACAAAGTGTTCCAATTACTTACAACAGTAACATCTGATCTTTGAGTTGTCTCTTTGACCCATCTTAAACTTCTTAGGTAAAGAATGATCCTTCTTGTTCTTTCCTTTCCTGGTGTGGGTGGCTAGGACTTGATCTTCATCTACCATCTTTTCTTCTCTTGCAGTTGTGCTAGCTTCTTCCTGGTTACAATCTTCCCAAAGCCTAGTGAAATTGGGAAGCTTATTCCTTGAACAAATTCCTTGGATGAATGCATCCCATGACCTTGGGAGGCCATTCAAGGTATTCATCACCATCTCTTCTCCTTCTATTGTGTCACCAATGGCTTCTATCTGCTCCTTGATTTGATTCACTCATGAGAAGTAGCAGTGAATGGTTTCTGAGTTTTGCATTTTAACATTCTTCAACTGAGATCTCAAAGTCATTCTTCATTTTATGTTGCTTCCTTCAAATAGAGGAGTTAAGGTGTCCATCATTTGATTTGGAGAAGATAATGATGGTACATGATAGATAAGGTGGTCCTTAATGGAGTCTGTGATAATTGTTTTTTCTCTCACCATGTCCTTCTTATATTTGTCCTTAGCTTCATCTCCTTGAGGTTCTTGAAATTCGTCTATAATGAACTTATCCAGTTCATGTTCTTCAAGAAGGAGGGTTTCTCTATACCTCTAGGCCCTGAAGTTATCAACTCCATCTAGCTTCTCATCAATTTTTCTTCTAGTAGTCATCTTGCCCGAGACCACACAAAAATATGACCAAAATTGAAAGACAGAACTTACCAGTATGTGTGCTCTGCTAAGGCGAGTTGCTTGCTGGTCTTTCTTTGTAAAATTCCCCCACAAACTGGAAAAACATCAACCTTAGGGTTTGGGTGAAATACTAACTGCAGTAGCTACAAACTAGAAGACTAGTCCACTAAAAAAGTGCTCTAGGCTAGGGTGAACCTCTTGATGGTCTTGGTTTGTTCAACAATTGTCTCTAGACTGAAAATGGCTCCCTTTTAGGCTTATATATCTGCAACTGGATTCTATTCAAGCCTTCTCTGATGCCATGTTGGAATTTTAAATTTTCTAGTTACACAATTACAATTACTTAATCCAATAGCAACTATAGTAGGATCACTGAAAGATAGACAATCACAGATACAATAGAACATAAAGATGATCTTGGGAAACCCTCATGGGGGAGAAAACCCAGTAACCAAAATCCTCAATATAGATTCCTTCGACTAGTACAATGATGCCCTATACCTCTCCAAGAAAGACCAAGACCAAAACACCAAAAGAACCAGTCTCCAAGACTTGTGCGTTAGACCTTCTTATGCTCTCAAATATGCACAAGAGAAGTGTTTGAGTGTGTGACCAAATGAGAGGAACCTATCCTCTATTTATACACAACAGTGTCTCTTGAAGAGAAATGACTCTTGACCTAACTAACCCATAAAACAGGGTCGACTATCCACAATGGGGATTTTTACAATTGTAAGTAAAATTCCAATAATATAATAATTCATGTTGAGCCGACTTGTACAATATAACTATAATAACCTTTTAAAGGTTTGACCAAAACCACTATACAAGAATATCTTCCGTAGTTACACCAAAAATATTAACAGGGACTACTATCGACAAATATGAATCTAAGGATCGCTAGAATAGCACATCAAAAAGCCAAAAGGGTTTCATTGAAACCAAGTATCAATTTAATTTTCAATCAAAGCATTATCTGTTTGAAAGGAATATTACAAATCATGGTTCCAAAAATAATTGAAGGAGAAGACCGTACAGACCAATCCATACAATCATACAATCACCAATCACAACAACCAAATAGAAAGGAACTATGACCAAGAAATTCAATTGCACGTGAGCATGTACGACATTGGATATCAAGCCACTAGCTAAATTTTGACCCGCCAAAGAGTCCATACGATTGTATGGTTCCACCAAGTATGGATCCACTATACGTACCAAAAATTCGAGCAAAATCTAGACTATACAGACACTGTTAAATATTTTTTCAACGAGAAATTGATCTAGATGATCTGATTGGATGATTAATCAATCAAATTTCTCAGATTTCTAGTCAATATAGATGATTTGGAAGCATACTAAATTTGTTCCTACCTGTATCGTTGCCCAAATCATAGATCTGGAGATTCAACTATTGTTTTCGTGTTTTCTAGCATATGCAAAGAGAAATTAATTGTTTTGGTGTTGTTTTTTATTAGATTTATCAAAATATGTGTGTTTCGATGTTGGTTTTTAGCAAATCTATCAAAGTCTATGTTTTGGTGGTATTTTTTGGTAGATTTATAAGAAATATGTGTTTTTCAGCAATATGTGGATGCTACAAGGATTTAGAGCTAGTCGCTAGGTGTTCTTACTCCAAGATTGCAGATTCAGAGAGAGGAGAATATGTATTTTCAGTGCTTTATTCTATTTTAGTACATATTTCAGCATTTTTGACTTGCAACAATGGCCTCTTTACCGAACATCATGCTCGAAGGCAGCCAGAGACTCTCTAGTAAGAACTACAATATGTGGAAGAAACATATGTTGACCATATTTGAGTACAGGAGCTTGGTTGATATCATCTTAGGTAAAGATACCCAACCAACAACTATGGGTAAAGACTAGGAAAAATATGATGAGAAAGACAGAGAAGCAATAATCCACACAGGGAAGACTTCAATAGCAATTTCGAAGCATTTATGAGAGTTGCATTAGACTTTGAACAAGTGTATAGTTGTCTTCATGAATAATATGTTGTTTTCAATCGCGATAGTTGAGAATGAATAATTGTAGGAGAATTTACTAAAGAGGAAGGATAGCAGAGAATAGTTGTTGGCCATTGGTCAAAAAATGGAAGAGGAGGACATGATGGCAATTGCGCTAAAAAACTTACCGTGTGCTTATGAGCACTTTATTAATACCTTGAACATCAACAATACGAATGTTACCTAAAGTTTGAATCATTATACAATAATCCCTTACAGCGAGACAAATGGAAGAAATAATTCCATACCAGTAGTGAAGCAAAGTGTACAAAACAGGCCTTTACAGCCAATGTCAAGGGTAAATTCAAGCCGGCCAAGAAGAAAGGGCAAGGCAATGGTGAACATGCAACCGATTGTTTGAAGAACATCGCATGTCATTACCGTGGCAAGATGGGCCATACAAAGAACCACTACAAAAAGAGGTTGGTTGATAAAAAAAACAACCAAGGAGGGCCTCAATAGAAGGCTCATGTCAAAAATCATATAGAGGAGGGGGAGTCATCGTTCTATGCATTCACGGCCACAAGATAACCAAATCAACCCAAGCCATCTGCTTGGTACATATATTCAAGAGCATTATGACATTTCACCAACAGGTAGGATTGGTTCACACAATACACTACTTGTTCCTCTAAGGATTTAGTGATGTACGATGGTGGGGAAGAGTTCATGTTAGTAGGCAAAGGGAATGTGCACATTTTTCTTGGAGAGAACATGTTGATTTTCCTCAATGTGTACTATGTGCCGATAATGGATCTTAATCTACTCTCATTTCGTTAGATTATGAGCCACTGTCCCCACCTAGATGTCACCTTTAGCAATCACGAACGCTACATAGTTGACAAAGAGACCAAGAAGACGAGTGGTATTGGTGTGGAGGATCATGGACTGCTCAAACTCCTTGACATCATACAGGTCAAGGAGCATGGATTGGCATCCAAGAGTCCATCGAACATCAGTATACTTTGGCATCAATAGTATGAGAACCTAAACTTGACCTACCTCTCTCATTATACTTGAGAGAATTTGGTCGATGGACTTCCAGATATTCAATAGCAAATACAAGGTGTTTGAGGAGTTTGTTAGTCAAGGATGCAACACATAGCTCCTTTTGATGAAGGACAAATTTGGAGAGAAAACATAGTCATAATTCATGAAGAGATGTTTGTGGACCAATGAACACAACAACCATCACCGATGCTAGTTTTTTCCATCTTTTTGTTAATGACTACAATAGGAAAATGTGGGTGTACTTTTTGAAATTGAAATCTAGTGTGCCCAATGAATTGCAAAATTTCAAAGCATTAGTAGAAAAAGAGTCAAGTTGTTACAATAGTACTCATAGATCTAATAATGGTAGAGAATTATGTTCAAAAGAATTCCATAACTTTTGTGCTAAACATGGGATAAAAAGACGGTTCACTACACCCTGCACTCCACAGAAAAATGGAGTGGTTGAGAGGAAGAACCACATTATCATAGAGAGGGCCAAGTGTATGATGGAGAATAGGTGTGTTCCAAACAGGGTTTGGGTTGAGGCAATGTTCACAATAGTATATATGATGAATAGGTATCCAACGATGGCAATGAAGCAAAAGACACCTGATGAGAAATTATCTAGGAGAAAGCCCAAAGTCAATCATCTTAAAATTTTTGGTTCTAACTATGCATTCATTCTAGATGAGAAAAGAACCAAAATAGACCCTAAGAGAAAGAAACAAATGATCACGAGGAACAACAACAATCACAAAGCTTATAGGTTGGTTGATGTTAACACTGTTGAATTTTTATAAGAGATGATATTGTATGTGAATGAATATCTTATTACAATGATGAGTGTTCTATATATAAAGAACATATGGTGACCATGGTGACCATCCATGAAGAGATGTGTCCCTTAGGTAATAGATATATTTATACTTTATATTATATTATACATATAATATAAATACACTTTATATTTATACTTTATACTTTATTATATATATTTATACTTTATATTATAAATTTATATTATTACATTAATACTATTATTTAATAATTAATAATCATATTATTAATTATTAATCTAGTAGAATGTATTTATGATGCTGCCCAAACATCAACAAACACCAACTAGTTGACCTTCAACAGAGATGGTGTAGTTGATGAAGAGGAAAAATTGTTCAAAGCTTCTCTAGAGATCAAAATTACCACACAGTAGCCCATTATGGCTAAGGATTCAAGTGTCAAGATTTAGGTAGCTCCACCTGAGATAGGGGAAGATTCTAGGCATGAGTAGTCTCCCAAGGTGGTAATGTTTCCAAACTTTGATGTAGACAGCGTGAATCAACATTCAGATGACACAAGTACAAGTAGCCCAAGTCATGGTGACAACACTAATTTAATTTGGATAAGGATCCCAAGATGAGGCCAAAGTAGTAGCACATCAACATTGGAGATGTTTGGGTGGGTGAAGTGATCAAGGGGCGATCATTGAGAGGCAAGAGAAAGAATAAACCTAACACAATGAAATTTTCTTTGATGGCCAATATTCAGGGAGTTTATCAACCACAAGTCTTTGAGAAGGAAACAAGGAAAACTGAATGGGAGAATGCCATGACAATTGAACATGAGAGTCTAATGAAAAATCAAACTTTGAATCTCACAGATCTTCCAGCAAGGAAGAAATCCACTAACTGCAAATGGGTGTATAAGGAAAATGACACACTTGACAAGTGCAAGGCATGATTGGTTGCAAAAGGGTTCTCATAGCAAGAGGGAATTGACTATGAAGAGACCTTTTCTCCTACACAAAACATGGGCACCAACTGATTAGTTCTAGCCATGGTAGCACAATTTGACTAGAAGGTCCCTCAAATGGACATGAATAATGTCTTCCTAGATGGATAGTTGGAGGAACAAATATACATGTATCAACCAGAGGGTTTTCAAGTTCCAAGGAAGGAGCATCTTGTGTGCAATCTAAAGAAAGATTTAGATGGCTTGAAGTAGGCACTTGAGGAATGGTACATTAAAATTGACATGTACTTGGATGAATAGGGGTTCCAATAGAGTCCTTCATACTCCAATTTGTATGTCAAAAGCATTGGTAATGATATCATTCTACTCGTCATATATATAAGATGACATCATTATTATAGGTAGTGAGGCAAGTGTTATTGAACATATCAAATCTAATATGAGTAAATCTTAAGACTTCACTGGTCTAGGCCTCCTACATTATTGCCTAGGCATAGAAGTTCAACAAACAGGGACCAACATTTTTATCTCACAAACAAAATATGCCAGGAGTGTGCTTGACATGTTCAAAATGACAAATTGCAAAATCTTCTCTACATCTATGGAGAATACTAACTCTAAGGTAGTTAATGAGTCAATCTACAAACAACTATTGGGAGCTTGATATACCTAATAGCCACTAGGCCCTATTTGAGCTACATTGTGAGCTTCATCTCCAGATTCATGACAACGTCGAAAGTAGAACATTGGACTATAGTAAAGAGCGTGTTGAGATATGTGAAAGGGGCACTTCAATTTGGAATTACGTACACCAGAAGAAAAGACCCTAGGTTGTGTGGGTATATAGATTCAGATTGGGAAAGTTCTATGGATTATAGAAAATCAACTTCTAGGTATGTTTTCAGCCTTGGTGTGCAGTCACATGGACCAACGAGAAGCAACATATAGTATCTCTTTCATCGACTGAAGCAGAATATCAAGGAGCAGTGAAAAGAGAGTGTGAGGTAGTTTGGATCAAGGAGATGCTTTTAAACATGAAGATGCAACAGACAAACACAACACCCCTATTCTGTGACAATCAAGGGGTGCTCAAACTAGCTAAGAATCCAKTCTTCCATGAGCGTACCAACCATGTTAAAATACATTGTCACTTCATCAAACAACTTGTAAAGGATGGGTCTATAGAGATACAATGTTGTCTAACAAATGACCAAACTGTAGACATCTTTACCAAACTGTAGACATATTTACCAAGTCTTTGGATCTTAACAAATATGCAATATTTTGGGATAAGCTTGGTGTAGGTAGTAAATTGACGATTAAGGGAGGGTGTTAAAGTAAATGTCAAAATAATAATGGTTAATTAGATATTAGACATAGGCATTAATAAAGTCATTTTTTACTTTGAGACATTTTACACTTTTATGTTTTATTTCACTTTAGTGTGTATCTTGGTCCATCACACATTCATAAAGTGGAATGACCTGACTAGTATTTAACCCTTTATAAGAAGGCTTTCACTTCTCATTTAATCAATAAAATAGGGAAAACTCTCTAAAGTTATCTTGGTTTTCTTTACGTGTTCGATTTAGGTTTATCATGATAGATTTGAGGGTGAGATCCCTTGTTCATTCTCAATGAAGGGGGATTTTCCACTATTATGGCAACAAACCATTAGGATGACCCAAGCAAAGGAGGTGAAAGTGGAATATTTTGCAATAACACCATGAACAGAGGCACCAAATGTTGTAATGAAAGTTGGGAATCATGAACGAACTTTCTAACTCTTAGCCCTACATAATAAAGCAAGAGTATTGTCATGGGGCTAACAAACCATTAGGATGACCCAAGAAAAGGAGGCGAAAGTGGAATCTTTTGCAATAAAAGCAAGAATAGAGGCACCAAATGTTGTAATGAAAGTTGGGAATCATGAACCAACTTGCTAACTCTTAGCCCTACATAATAAATCAAGAGTATTGTCATGGGGCTAACAAATACTTCATTACTTCCTTATTTTTGTTGGTGAATCAATGACTATTTTGTTTCCTAAAGGTTCAAGCTCAAGGCAAAGGAAATGGAGGCCAACAAGAGAAGGTGGGGATGGGAAAAGGTAGGGGAAGGTGATGTAGGAGCAAGATAAAGTTAGGGAAGATGAGGTGCAATCAATAATCTAAGGGAGCCAAAAGGGGAAGTGAGAGGAGTAGCTTGGCATGGTGAAAGGATGTTAGGATTATATCTTATTAATTCTCCATGAAGGTGTGTTAGATTTTCTAAACCATGGTATATAGATTTTTCACTCTAAAAGAATTCCTACAAGAAATAAAAAAGCAGAAAACTTAAAGCCACTCAAAACTGCACTCTATAATTAATGATCAAATCTATAAACACATATTGCAGAAAGTATGTATCAGAAACAAAATAAATTGATTATCAAAACCTCTTACTACCTTTCATTACTTCTGAAAATGAAAATCTTCTACAAGAAAACAATGAACTGCTTATCACTGATGTAAAAAACTTGATTGCAGATCCATACCCAAACCTTTTTCTTATAAAATTGAGAAGGGAATGCTTAAAGTTTACTTTAACCTATCACTTAGATCTCGAGATTTCCATGAAACTAGATGAAGCGCCTCAAGGAAGAAACTCAAATTCTCTTGGGATTTTGTACCCTATCTAATAGATAAACTCAAAATTAGGAAAGATCATTGTAACTACAATTGAGACTTTATCTAAACTTAGAAAAATGTTTTATCTTGAAAATTGAAGAGAGGATGAAACTAATCCTATTTATAGTTGGCACATGCATGTTTCCATGCGGCCTCACTGTTGGAAGCCTAAAATTAGTGATGCACCCTCGAGAAATATTTAATGTTGTGCTCTCATCTACAAACCACCATAGAGAACATAAATCAGTGGTGTATGAATTTGCTATGTTTGTGACACTGTTGTAACAGAAAAGTGCCCAGATCAACCACATGTGTGAACAATGTTGTAGAATACTATCCAAGGTACACTCTCTAACACTCCTTACTAAGGAGAGTGTTCTCCACCAATCCAAGTCTCTCTAAACTTCCCCTTTGCAGGGGCTTCATCAAGATATCTATAACCTGTTGATATATCTAAATATACTCTAGAACACCTGCTCCTTTCTAGTACATGTCCCTAAGAAAATGGTAGATTATGTCAATGTGCTTGGAGTAGTCATTAAATACTAGATTCTCTGAGAGTTTGTTACAACTGTAATTGTCACAGTAGATCAAAGTAGATCAACATCTCACCTCACAGCTCTTCAATTAGTTTGTAAGGTCGGATTACTATCAGGTGCCTCTATTGAACTCAATGCCACTAATGCTTGCTTCTTGCTAAACTAGGAAATCACTCTCGAACCTAAACTAAAGCAACATCCTAGACTACCCTTCATGTCACCTACATCTCCTACCCGGTGAAAACCAATGAATCTATGGGACATTGACTCACCATCTCCTATATATCTCAAACTACTATGTATTGTTCCCTTCAGATATTGGAGCACATGTTTTGAAACTATCCAATGAGTTATCCTGGGCTCAACCATGAAGTGGCTCAAGGTGTTCACTGCAAAACATATACTAGCCCCCGGTGTTAACTAGATACATCAAGGATCCAATCAATTGTCTATACACTGAAGGATCTACCAAATCTAAATCTAGGTCACCATGCAACTTCAGAGTTGGCATAATAGGAGTAGTTATGAGTTTACAATCCATCATGTGGGAGTATCAAAAGAGACGATTAACCATTGTTCAAGATTGGAGAACCTTCTAAAAATTATCGTAAGGAAGAATAACATGGCATGTCAAATTTTGCATGCTACAATTTGTACCCACACCAAGATCAACATGCCATGTATAGTGAACCAATGGTTGCATACATGCCAAATGAGCACAGGGTAAGCATGAAATCAAGAGAAAATTAAACTAGGTAAGAAAAAATCAGCATAGAGTAAGCATGAAAGCAAGAGAAAATTAAATCAGGTGGGAAAAAGGAATGCACGGTAAAGAAAATCTTTACAAGCAATTTGAAGGAAAAAGATGAACTGTGAAGAAAATAAAAGCAGACAAATGGATAAATCTAAAGAAGATGATCCATTAGACAAGAAAGAAATGTTGGAGAAAACAAGCAAATGGTGCTAAAGAAAATAAACAACAAAGACCAAATTAGAAAAGGGTATAGAGCCCTGAACCATGTCTACATTAACATGTGGGTGGCAAGCTAAAACATGTTGAAATGATGATAATCTTTACTTGTGGTCATTTATGGAAAGAGTTGACATAGTCAAAACTATTTTATTATATTTTAGGTTATTATGGTTTATTTAGCCATTTATTAATGCCCTCACGAGGGAAGGCACCCCACTTCATGAGTTGTGTCTAGATACACAACTCATGCCTCATTTGTATTATCATATCAATTCATTAGTGATTTGATTATTTTTCCTAAGCACCATATCTCTCCTATTGGATCTCTCTTGGAGTATCCATGTCTTGGTTAAGTGTTTATATATCTCTCTTGTGTGCACTTATTGGTTGATATTTCATTGTTTTAGGGCTTGTGTTATCTTCTCAATCATTTCTCTCATAGATTCACGTGTATTATTTTCTATCTCTTTTGGGCAAAAACTTTTCCTAACCTTAAACACAACCTCTCCATGTTTTCATGACAAGTTATTTACGCCATAATTATATCTATGTGCATATGTGTTCAGCTTCTGCGTGCCCTAGTTCTATTTATCTGCATCCGTGTGCATTGGCACACATCATTTGTCTGCAAATTTGTTTTCTATAAGAGGCTTTTACACTATAGGTTGTGAAGTCACCTCTATTTATGAAAAAAATAAGTGTGTGGATCAATATTTGGTGCAGATTTGTGAGTGTTTGTGAATAGATATGAGTAGTAACCCTTTCCAATAACCCTTCACTGGTCTGGTTGGTACACCTAGTTGTAATACAACTCTATTATCAACACCCTTTTTATATGGCTTGTGAGTATTTGTGAATAGATATGAGCTAAGTTACCGAACACATCTAAAACCCTTGTGTGTCACGTATCCTACGTGTCAGACACGACACACTCAGGATACACGTCGGACACGTGCTTGTCACAAGTCCTATTCACATGCCATGTGCCAAACATGTGTCTGACATGTGCCCTCAGCATATCCTAAAAATAGGACATGTGTCCTACACAAAAAAGGACCCATGCTCATGTTTTCTAATGCAAGTTACAGTTGTGAGGTGTTTCAATGTGCAGCTTAGGGTTATTTTTCCTTACTAATGCTATTTAAAGAGGTCCCCACCCCGTCCATTTCAACCACCCTAGTAATTAATGGTAATATTAAATTCTTAAAGTAAAAGGATGAAAATGAAAGATGAAGGAGAATGTCACTTTGAAAATGAAAGATAAAGGAGAATGTTGAAATTCTCCTTTATCTTTCATTTTCAAAGTGACATTCTCCTTCATCTTTCATTTTCATCCTTTTACTTAAATTTTTAACATTACCATTAATTATTTCTTTATGTTTGAGAGTGGTTCCAACCTCATTAGACTTCATATGGAAAACGTAGAATTTTAGGTCCCATTCAAAATTCAGCATTTCAGGATTTCAGGATTGGTTTTCAGGATTGGTAGGATTGCAATGTTTCCATTGGATTATATCATATATCAGGGTATGGAACTGACATTTAATCAAGGACTCCAAGCCCTTTATGTACCTAGATGTTGGTGGAATTGATTGTTGAACTCTAATGTCACAATGTCAATAAAAATGTACCCTTCACTCAAGTATAAACTCTTATGTTGAACTCTTCTCCTTGTCATCGTCTTAGGTGACTTAGTGGTGTATGTGCATACCGACCTCCATCTTATTTACAGGTAGAGAGAAGAGTGATTGAGGTAAAGACAAAGATGTGGGATGTGTTTCCTGATGATATGGGGTTTGGAAAGCAGTGTTAAGATGGCATTAGCCAACTTGGTGCTATATATTTAGCTTCATAGGTATCTCAGTTTTCCCTGTGTGTCCTAGGCCATCTAATGGACACCTTAATTGAGCCAGATCAGACTTATTATCTCAGCCTAAATCTGACTTAGGGTAATCAACAAAAAATTGATTCTTAAGTGGTTTGTGGGGCCCAAGAAGATAGGGTACACCTCATGAGGCTTCTAGTGGAGTGTGGGGCCTTGTCCAAAGGGGGGGCGCACCACTTAATGGAGAGTGGGCTCCATCCCAAAGGTGGCACCCCAAATCTCAACCATTGAGGCCCAAGGCTGGGCACACATCTCAACGTAAATGAGGGTTGAAGGTGAGATAAAAGAAGGGGTTGAAGGTGGAGTTGGACATACATTCTCATTTGTGAGGTTGAGAAAGTGACTTGAAGAGAGCACTGAGGAGTGTAGGCATTGTTGGCTTAAGAAGAGGGATAACAGAGCTTAGAGGGGTTCTTTGGTTGGGAAGAATTTGCAAAGAAGATCAGAGCCAGAACAACAAGCATATTTCAATGAAGAAGGAGGCCATTCTACAACTAGTACAGCAGAGGAAAAAGGGCCAAAACAAGTCGTACTTCATCAACAACAAGAGGGTGAAAATATGAGGCCAAACAAGCCAGTTTTCTAAGCTAGAGAGGGTTGTACAGGTTGTATGGTACAGTGTCATACAGGTTGTACGTAATTGGGTTGTATAGCCTTTTCTTAGCTGGGTTGTATTGTTGATTAAAGGCTAGTTCTATTTGCTGTAAGAATTTCTGAGTATTTTCTGCAGTATTTTCCTCTTTCTTATGAAGCCGATAAAGCCCCTCTTTGTTGATTTTCCCCACACTGGGGTTTCCAATTTATATCTATTGTCTTGTGTAATTGTTGTGCTTGGTTCTATGTGTTTCCATAGTGAATTTCTAATGTTATAACTCAATTGTGGGTAAATTTCATAATTCTAAAATTTATAACAGCATGTATAAATTTATGCTTTAAGAGGATTATTGACATCTAATCTTAGTGTCTGATTTATAGGATAAATCAACATGGTATCAAACCTCAACCTTTGAATACAGAAAAAGCTAAAGTTCTTGTTGTGCAGACCAGAAAGGATAGCAAGTCGAACGTGTGACCAGAAAAAGTGGGGCAGCCAGAGGAGTTGACTCAAATGGCAAGCCTAAGGTATGAAGACATGCTAGAGGGAACCCCAAAATTCAGTCCTTGGAGAGAGACGATGGTGTTGTTGCTGGAGGAGAAGGGTCCATGGGAGATTTCTAAAGGGAAAGTTGTACTACCAGCAGACCCAACACAACAACCTGATTTCCTCAAGAGGGATGTGAAGGCTAGGAGGAATATTGTGGATGGAGTTAAAGACCACATTATCCTGAGCCTTACAAACATTAAAGGCCTACTTATCTATAGCCTGTGCAAAGGCACGGCTTCACATCTCAACAACTTAAACACATTTAATTACATTCAATTCTAAATCAAAATGAGGACAATGCCTATCTTCAGCTTTCAATGCGTGTGCTTGACGTGGATGGCTGGATGACTGGCCGACGTGGAGAGATGCTCATGAATCAAAATCTATACATCCTTGGATATCCATAGTGCAACATGACTTCACCACATGCATCCAAGGTCTRTGGGTAATTCTCAATAGCTACAACATGTCCCCAAGACATCCACTCCATGCGATGCATAAGTACCTGATCATGTGCACTCCTGTCTCAATGCCAATTCTTTTTCACGTTGGATGAGATCCTCCAGACTTAGTTCCAGCCATTTTTCATGCTGGATGAGTTCCACCTATCACTCCCTCTGAAGGGACCACGCCAAGCTTGTCCTTGAAGTACTCAAACTTCATCCTTGACAGTGGCTTGGTGAACACATTTGCAACCTGATCCTCGGTAGTAACGAACTGGAGCCTCACTGCTCCCCTCTATACCATATCCATGATATAGTAGTATCTGATCTCGATATGATTTGACCTGTCATGGAACACCGGGTTCTCTGACAACTTCATGCAACTCTGGTTGTCACACCAAATCCAAGTAGCCTCCAATCCGAGACCAAATAACCCAGACAACATCTTATGAAGCCACACTCCTTCTTTTCTCACTGCACATGTTGCCACATACTCAGCTTCAGTCATACTGAGTGCCACATAAGACTGCTTCCTACTACTCCACAAGATCATACTAGAGCCAAGACTGAAACAATATCCTGAAGTGATCTTTCGGTCAAGAATATTGCCGGCCCAATCTGAATCTGAGTATCCATACAATCCAAACTCATGGTCAGATCTATCCTAGAGACCATGATCTAGAGTAACCTTAAGGTACCTCAACATATGTTTTGTTGCAACCAAATGAACCTGTCTTGGCTGCTCCAAATGTTGACTCAGGGTGTTCACAAGAAAACATATATATGGTCTTGTGTTCGTCAATACATCAATGAGCCCACTATCTTCCTCTATAAGGTAGAATCCACAATCTCTGAAGTTGTATCCTGCAACAACTTTAGATTTGATACCATCGAAATAACCATGGGATTATAGTCCAACATCTCAAACCTCTTCAATATTTCCACAACATACTTTCCTTGATTTAGGAAAATCCTATATGATCTCTACCAAACTTCTAGTCCCAAGAAGTAGTGCATCATTCCTAAATCTTTCATCTCAAATTTTGCAGCCAATTTTCTCTTACATTCAATGATGATCTTTTATGAACCCGTTAGAAAGAACACATCTACATACAGTAGTAGAATTATCAGTTCACCATCCTCAACCTTAAAGTAAAGGTTAGGATCTGCACTGCTCTTGGTAAAACCCAAGCTCATCAGAAAATTGTCAATCCTACCATACCATGCTATGGGTGCCTACTTCAATCCATATAAAGCCTTCTTTAAATTGCACACATGAGTGTCCCTGTCATGTGTCTCAAATCCAAGTGGTTGTTCCACATAAACTTCCTCTTTTATTTCACCATTCAAGACGACGATCTTTACATCCATCTGGTGCACCTTGCATTTCATCATAGTGGCCAATGAAAGTATAGTCCTGATCGAGGTATATATTTCTAAGGGAGAAAACGTCTCTTCATAGTCAATCCCTTCCTTCTGAGAGAAACCTCGAGCCACAAATATTGCCTTATATTTTTCAATATTTCTATCAGTTGTGTGTTTCATCTTGTAGATCCATTTTGAACTTACCACAAATTTTTCCTTTGGTTTGGGAACCACATCCCATACATCATTCTACATAATGGATTGGTATTCCTCTACCATTTCATCTTTCCATACTTTATTTTCTGCAGCCTCTTCATAAATGGAAGATTATGCATCCATTATGTCACACAAGCATGCCACATAGCTGGAATACGGCTTCAACTTCTTACTTTCCTTGAAATATTTCTCTGGGGAACCAATTGTTTCTGCATCTCTGATAAGCTCTTGTGCCCACATTGGTCTTCTCTTGCAAGAAGGTATCTCAGCTGGTTTCTGAGGCTCCACTATGTCATGATACTCTCGAATGACTTCCTCTAGTTCAACTGCCTCTGGAACTTTAGGAACTTCATTCTCTTCTTCATGTACCTCTTTTGCACGGATTTGTTTGGATTTACTGAAAGTTGCATTCTCATCGAAGGTTACATCTCGATTGATCTCCACTTTCCGATGACCGGGAATGTATATCCTGTAAGCCTTCGATGTGTCACTGTAACCAAAAAATATTCCCTTATGTATGGAAGGGTCCAACTTTGTCCTCTTTTCCTTGGGGATGTGAACAAATACAGCGCATCCAAATATTCTGAAATGGCTGACTACTGGCTTCTCTCATGAAAACATATCCTCCGGTGTCTTTTTTTCAAGCACCTTGTGGGGAATTTTATTATGTACATACATTTTTGTCTTCATTTCTTCTTCCCATAGATGCATAGGAAGATCTTGATCATGGATCATGGCCTTTACTGCTTCCATGATCGTGTGGTTCTTCCTTTCAACTATTCCATTCTGCTGAGGGTTATAGGGACTAGAAATCTCCCTCTTAATCCCAACTTCCTTGCAATAGTTCTTGAATTCTTCTGAGGTGAATTCACCTCCATTGTCTGATTGCAAGGTCTTTATCTTCCGGTATGTCAAGTTTTCTACCAGAGCCTTGAACTCATTGAATTTTCCAAAAACTTCATTATTTTCTTTTAACAAATAAATCCATGTTTTGTGTGAGTAATCATCAATGAAAGATACATAATATACATACCCACTTAATGAAGTTGTCGACATCAGTCCACACACGTCTAAATGAACGATGTCCAAAACTCCTTTAATTCTATTATTGCTATTGGAAAAGGAGTGCTTCACATTCTTGCCTTGTGAACATCCTTTGCACACTCCATCTGGTTCTTCTTGGATTTCTAGAAGACATGTCACCATTTTACTCACAACCAAAAGAGCTTTGTAGAGTAGGTGAGCAAATCTCCTATTCCATAGCTCACTGGGATTCACAATATCATGAACTATTGTGGAGTCTAAATGTCCTTTTAATGTGTAGAGACCTCCTTCTTCAACTCCAATCACTACTACATCATCAAGGGTCTTCCCTCTAGGCCACATAAAAACTTGACCATCAATAAATTCTACTCTAAATCCTTTCTTGTCCAATGCTAAAATTGAGAGAAGATTCTTCTTTAAACCTAGAACATAGAGAACTTCCTTCATATTCATTAGCTTGCCTGAGTTTAACTTGTAGGAAGCTTCTCCAACACATTTGATTGGACACTGATAGTCATCACCCAATTTCACCTTGTGAGGTGAATCTTTATGAATAAGGTTAGATAAGGAGTCTTCATATCATGTCATGTGCTTGGAAGCACCACTGTCTATCAACCAAGTGTCACTTCCATGAGTAACAATACCTGTGAGGGTTGAGATAAGAACATAATCCTCATCACTTGATTCATTTTGCTTTGAAACCTTCTTGGGAGGCTCATCACCTTCAGTTGTGTGAGCTTGATGCCTCTTACTTCCTTTCTTATTCTTAATTTCCATAATGACGGGGCAATCCCTAACAAAGTGTTCCAATTACTAACAACAGTAACATATGATCTTTCAGTCGTCTCTATGACCCATCTTAAACTTCTTAGGTAAATAATGATCCTTCTTGTTCTTTCCTTTCTTGGTGTGGGTGGCTAGGGCTTGATCTTCATCTACCATATTTTATTCTCTTGTAGTTGTCCTAGCTTCTTCCTGGTTACAATCTTCCCAAAGCCTACTGAACTTGGGAAGCTTCTTCCTTGAACAAATTCCTTGGATGAATGCATCCCATGACCTTGGGAGGCCATTCAAGGTAGTCATCACCATCTCTTCTCCTTCTATTGTGTCACCAATGGCTTATATCTTCTCCTTGATTTGATTCACTCATGAGAAGTAGGAGTGAATGGTTTCTAAGTCTTTCATTTTCAGATTCTTCAAATGAGATCTTAGAGTCATTCTTCAGTTTATGTTGCTTCCTTCAAATAGAGGAGTTAAGGTGTCCATCATTTTCTTTGGATAGGATAATGATGATACATGATAGATAAGGTGGTCCTTAATGGAGTCTATGATAAATTTTTTTCCTCTCACCATGTCCTTCTTACATTTGTCCTTAGATTCACCTCCTTGAGGTTCTTGAAATTCATCTATAATAAACTTATCGAGTTCATGTTCTTCAAGAAGGAGGGTTACTCTATACCTCTAGGCCCTGAAGTTATCAACTCCATCTAGCTTCTCATCGATTTTTTTTCTGGTAGTCATCTTGCCCGAGACCACACAAAAATATGACCAAAATTGAAAGACTGAACTTACCAGTAGGTGTTCTCTGCTAAGGCGAGTTGCTTGGTGGTCATGCTTTGTAAAATTCCCCCACAAACTAGAAAAATGTCAACCTTAGGGTTTGGGTGAAACCCTAACTACAACAGCTACAAACTGGAAGATTGGTCCACTAAAAAAGTGCTCTAGGATAGGGAGAACCTCTTGATGGTCTTGGTTTGTTCGGAAATTGTCTCTAGACTGAAAACAGATCCCTTTTAGGCTTCTAGATCTGCAACTGGCTTCTATTCAGGCCTGCTCTGATACCATGTTGGAATTTTAAATTTTCTAATTACACAATTACAATTACTTAATCCAATAGCAACTATAGTAGGATCACTGAAAGATAGACAATCACAAATACAATAGAACATAAATATTATCTTGGGAAACCCTCATGGGGGAGAAAACCCAGTAACCAAAATCCTCAATATAGATTCCTTCGACCAGTACAATGATTCCCTATACCTCTCCAAGAAAGACCAAGACCAAAACACCAAAAGAACCAGTCTCAAGACTTGTGCATTAGACCTTCTTATTCTCTTCAATATGCACAAGAGAAGTGTGTGAATGTACCCCACCTCTTAGAGAGGTAATGAGGAGACTCAGTGGCCTGGGCACCCCCACTAGGTCATAGTCTCACATTGAAGGGGGGGGAAAGTCAAGAAGTTACAAGTTATATTTTTATGTTGACTTAAGAAAGGAAAAGGAAAGGAGTAAAAGATAACTCAACAAAAGAATAGAATATTAACCCTGGGAGTTAACCTAACTCAACAGAGAATTAGAAGGAAAAGTATAAGTAAGAGGCTAGGGTGCACCTATTACTCATTCTAGTTTTGGATTAGCATTTTCTATTGCTCTTGAGAATTTAGTTTGGGGGTTTTGCTGTACAAACCCTTTTGAGAAACTCAGTGGAGAAATATCCACTCACCTTGTTCCACAGCTTGGTCTCGGGGATGAAATACTCCTCCACACCATTCTAGTCTCAGGGCCAGTTTATCGAGGGAGGTTCGATCTAGCTCATCATGAGGGCCTAGGGCCATTTCGACAGTTGGGTTTTGATTGCAGGGGTAGGGCCATCAGTTTGAGGTTTTTTCTGGAGGGTTATCATCATTCTACATTTGTCTGCAGATTGGGACGTCTTGGAGCCATAGGGGACGTCCTGTAATTCAGTAAAACTCAAATCTAGGGAGATCTGCTTGAGATCTGAGTCCGAAACTTCTCCCACGGGATTCTCATAGCCTGATCTATATTCTTGGAGAGTTTCAGATAATTTGGAGGCCTCCTTCATCAGGGTCGAACCAGCTAGGTTTTTAGTCATCCAGTGGGGCACCCCATTCAGTGGGAAATTCAGATCTACGAAGATTGAGAGGCATCCTAGAGATTCAGGCACCAGGGTTATTCTTACCATCACCCGGTCTATATTCTTGGAGAGTTTCATATCATTTGGAGGCCACCTTCATCAAGGCCGAACCAGCTAGGGTTTCAGTCATCCAGTGGGGCACCCCATTCAATGGGAAATTCAGATCTACAGAGATTGAGAAGGATCTTGGAGATTCAAGCACCTGGGTTATTCTTACCATCACTCAATCTACCAATTGGCATATTTTTTAGGGTGATTGGAAACTTTTGGCAGCAGGGCTGAGTTATTGAGGGTTTCATCCTTCTATTGGAGCGTGGCATTCTTCAGCGGGAGAGTTTGGCATTCAGATCTGCTTGTATTGATCTTCATTTCTTATTCATCCTTTGGAGGCATTATTTTGTATTAGCAGGAGCATTTTGCAGCAGCTCATATCTATTTCTTGTACAACCATCTAAGGTTTATGCTAGATCGGCCCTCTATTGTATTGATCTTACATTGCTCATAATAAAAAGGTCAGATCTTTGCTTTTGCTTCTACATCTTGAATATATTGTGATCTCCATGTGTTGATGAATCTTGTATGCACTTAATAACTCAATAAATTAGTAGTATTTAGTGATTTCAAGAAATATTTTTGGCTTGGGATCATTACAGTGGTATCAGAGCCTTGATCCTCCAAACCTGTGGAGAGATCAGTGCATGCAGAAGTACAAGGGAATTTGTATGGGTCGAAGGAAGATAAACAACAGTGAAATAGAGGTAGAAATAGAAGGGTCAGGAGATGACCATGAGCTTCAGGGCTTGGCTCTCTTAGTAACTAAATTTGATAAGTTCCTACAAAACATGAACCACACAGAAAGCACATTGGTCCGACAGTTGGATGAGTATCAGGAAACCAACAGAAGGGGATAGGCTGAAATCTCTAAAACCTTGAAGAAAGTTGATGAGAATCTACAGAAGATGAACGAGAACCAAACTAGGATAACTGACCTTCTGATGCAAGTAACGCATCGAGGCAAAGATCCTGATACATATGGGAATAAGGAAGCTGGAGGGTTCGGTGGAACCCATGAAGAAGACAGATATAACCTGGAGAAAGCACCAAGATCTGAGGGAAGTCTTGGAGGTGGAACATTCCATGGGAAGATGGGTAGCAGGACCAATCATAGGCCATATGTGCCAGTGTTCACAAACGAACCACTAGGCCAACACTCAGGTAGTAGAGCTAACCCTAGACCATACATGCCCACATTTACAGATGAGCAACAAAAGCATAAACAGGTTGAAGATTTTGTGGCACAATTAGCTAGGAGTACCAGGGAATACTACAACTTGGATATGAAAGTTCAAAGACAGATGTCCCTAGACCAATATTGTCAACTCAAGTTCAGAAACCATCCTTGGACGAACCACAGGGGAAACTTTGAGTTTGAGTGAAGGGAAGGGAAGATAGAGATTCCATACTTTGATGGTACGGCTAAGATGACAACACAAGCATGGGTGCAGAAGTTGGATACTTACCTACAACTTAAACCCATGAGAGAGATGGAGGCCATCAAGTTTGCCACTATGTAATTGGATGGAAAGGCCCACGACTGGTGGTACCATGGGCTCACCACACTCAACCACAACCAGATTGTATCCTATATAGAATTCACTCAGAGGCTCATTGATAGATTTGATCTAGGAGATCCTAAGTTACACTTCTGAGAGCTCACCCAACTCAAGAAAACAGGTACGGTTGAGGCATACATTGATGAGTTCCAGCAGTTGGCAGTGATGGTGCAATATATGTCCCCAACTAGGCTCATGATGCTCTTTACATAAGGATTGATGGAACCCTTGAAGGGTTGGGTTAAGGCCTTCAAGCCTACCATCCTACAAGAAGCCATTTGGAAGACGAGGGATCTGGGTCCAGCTGCTAAACAAAAATTCATACCCAGACCACCTCTTAATAGTGGTGGAAGAGATCAAAGGCCTCCAATAAACTAGGGAGGATGTGACCCTAAGGGTTATGACAAGGGTCGTGGCAGAATGGATGACAACACTAGGAGGGAACTGAGAAGGAAGCAACTCTGCTTCACATGCAAGGATCCATGGAATCCCTCACACAAGTGCATGGGATGAGGACAGGTACATTACATTGCGGTCACTTCAGATGATGAAGAAGAGGATGAGTATGGTAAGATACAAAACATGGAGGCCGAAACATTAGAGGCAGCAGAAGAGGAGGTTCCAGAACTAGACTGTGCGGCTAGAGAGAAGGCTACGTTGGCATCTATTAGTGGGGTACCCAAGTTCAACACCTTCAGGATGAGAGGGGTCTTACAAGGACAAAGAGTGTCGATTCTGATTGATGGAGGAGCTTCCCACAATTTCATTGATGCATCATTACTGAAGAGGAGGCACATACCTACAGTAGAGTTTGAAGGATTCAAAGTGAAGGTAGCAGGTGGTAGTACTATGCCTTGTAACAGATACATACCAGGTATGAAACTCACCTTGGGAAGGCATGAGTTAGTTTAGGATGTGTATGTGATGGATCTTCCCGATACCAACATCATCCTAGGGGTGTAGTGGCTCAGCACTTTAGGACCCATAACCACAAATTACAAGACCATGGAAATGTCCTTTGTGGAGGAAGGAGGATGAAAGGTTGTGCTCAGAGGCATGACAGGTAACTCTGCCAGAGTGGTCACGACCAAGAGGATGGAATCCATCTTCAGAAGGGAATAAATTGTATACGCAGTGGAATGTAAGGTCTCAACACGGGTGGATGAGAAGGGAAAGGTGCATTACACACTAGAGATCAAAAGAATCCTTGATAAGCACCAAAAAGTGTTTGGGCCAATTCCTCTAGGTGTGCCACCAGACAGGGGGTTTGAGCACATCATTGAGCTAGAAGCAGGGGCTAAGCCTGTTATCACCACACCCTATAGGCATCCCAAGAAGTATAAAGATGAGATAGATAAGGCCATCAAGGAGCTTCTAGACATGGGACACATCAGACCAAGTTCAAGCCCATTTGCTTCATCAGTAGTCTTGGTGAAGAAGAAGGATGGAACCATGAGAATGTGCATTGAATTCTGGGCTTTGAATAAAAAGATGATAAAAAACAGGTACCCCATACCCAGGATTGATGAGTTGCTGGATGAGATGCATGGAGCTATATATTTCACACAAATTGTTCTTCGCTCAGGCTACCATCAAATCAAGATGAGGGAGGAGGACATATCAAAAACAGCCTTTAGGTGTCACTATGGCCATTATGAGTTTTTGGTGATGCCCTTTGGGTTAACCAATGCCCCAGCCACATTTCAGTCTTGCATGAACCATGTGTTCAAAAAACAGCTAAGGAAACACTTGTTGGTATTCTTTGATGACTTGCTCATTTACAGTAAGACCTGGGAGGAACACCTTCGACATGTAGACCAAATCCTTTCAATTATGGAAGAACAATCACTATACGCCAAGGAATCCAAGTGTGAGTTTGGAATGACAGAAATGCTTTACTTGGGACACATCATAGGGGAAAAAGGGGTACAGGTACACCAAGAGAAAATAACATCCATTAGGGAATGGCCTACTCCAAAAACACTCACAGAACTGAGGGGATTCTTGGGCCTATGAACATACTATAGTAAATTTGTCAAAGGGTTTTCTCAACTGTGCGCACCCTTGACTGACTTGACTAAAAAGGGATCCTTCAAATGGAATGATGAGGCCCAAGTCACGATGGAGAAAATGAAAGAGGTCATGAGCACCTGCCCAGTTCTAGCTCTTCCTGATTTCGGCATACCCTTCACTTTGGAGTGTAATGCCTCGGGGGAAGGTATAGGGGACGTGTTGATGCAGAACAGGCACCCCCTTGCCTATGAAAGTCGGAAACTCGGGAAATATTTGGTAGGTGCAAGGTTTGTGGTCAAATCAGACCATAATAGTCTTAAATATCTATTGGAGCAGAAGGATTTGAATGAAAGACAACAAAAATGGGTAAGAAAAATACAAGCCTACGACTTTGACATTGAATTCATCAAAGGAAAGAACAACACAGTGGCTGATGCATTATCCAGAAGGCCATCCATTTTTGCCATGTCTGTTATGTCGGTGAACTGGAAGGAACACTTGATAGTGGAATATGCAAAGGATCAGTTCGCTTGTCAATTGTTAGATGGGCAAATACAGGATGACAACTTCAGGGTCATAAATGACCTCATTTATTACAAAGGCCAGATCTTTTTAGTTCTTGGATCAGCTCTCAAAGCTAAGATCCTGCATGCATGTCATAACTCACCAGTAGCAGGGCGTCAAGGCATCAGTAAGACATACAGGTAGGTCAGAGAAAGGTTTACATGGAAGGGCCTAAAGGAAGATGTGACGAAGCATGTCAAAGAATGCACTACATGCCAGGAAAACAAGGAGGAGCACACGCACCTTGCAGGACTGTTGCAGCCCTTACCTATTCCATAGCACAAGTGGGAAAGTATATCCATGGATTTCATCACCGAGTTGCCCAGAGCACAGGGGAAAGATTGAATTTTCGTGGTGGTAGACAGGTTGACGAAGTTTGCACATTTTTTCCCCATAGCCACAGACTTCAGTGTAGCACAGGTGGCCGAATTATTTTTCAGAGAGGTGTTCAGACTACATGGCCTGCCCAAAACCATCATCAGTGA